>JASSUY010038978.1:0-58654 GCA_032466535.1 Forpus xanthops
AACAACATTCCAGCACCCTCATGTACTACACTGGATTATGAATTCAATACTGATCCAGAAAGAGCACATATGCCATTTCCTACAGCACCCGGCTTTTGAAGGTATCCCATTCTCTCTATTGACCAGGCTGAAGACTGCTTAAGTTAGCAAGAAGAAACAAAATCTTACCTCCAATGAACGGCAAAGGGATCTGAAAAAACGTTCCCATTCTTTGTTTGTTACCTGTCATCAGGATTTCAGTACATTCTACCTGCTACATATGAAACATTTTCACCCCTCTCTTGGTGAATCAATCTAGACAGAGGCTCCTATGCTGAAAGCAGGTAACAAATCAAGCTCTTCAGGATGAAATGCATTACACTTTTCCCCTGTATATTAAAGGCCAGAGTTCTATAAAGTAGTACCAGATGTTTTAATTAGCAGAAAGCAACAGCATATTCCCACACAGCATGTTGCAGAAGGGATAGTGAAACAACAAAGTAAAGAAAATCTCAACATGGAACAAATGCATGTTTCATTGCACATCTTTGACTGTTTCCCCTGCATTCTGCCCATGAACCTGCCTTGCCTAGGACTCTTGCCAAAATATTACTTCAAGTAGGTTTTGTTTTGTTCTTTACTGTTTCCTGGAAACCTTTATAAATATATTCCACTGGTGTTTCTCTACTTCCCCTACTCAATCAATCTTTGTCCCAACCCAAATCTATTCCACTTCATTTGAAGGAACTAAGCCTGCCTTCTGATCTAACAGACACTCCATTAGAGATGCAGCTTCTGCACATTTTGCAGTCTGTTTGAACTGATGGACACAGCAAGGCAAAATTTAATACACCTAAAACCCTCATAAAACAGTGTTTCTTACATGGGCCACATCAAAACCACAGAGGGATGACGCAATATGATACAGTGGCAGCTCCATTGCTTCTTAGCTGGTAAAGATCTTAACACATATTTTGGCAGAATACTTATGCGCACAGGCAAGCATATAACACAATAGGGGTTTCAGGGGACACCATACAAAACAAGAACAGTATGGGCTATTTTTTATCAAGATGATACTACTGAGAAGATCCTACTTAGGTGTTATATGTTGGAGAACAGAAAAAGTGACCATTAGCTCACAAAGACCTTATACCTTTACTGCAGTGTTCCCCATTTTGCCCTCAGCATTAGGACAAAAGCCAGCCACAGGCTGGTCTCAGCAGAAGTGGAGACAGGCAATGAAATCCCATCGAAAGATACTGGACTGCTTTCTGTTCTAGCTCATCATGATGCCACGCTTGGGGATAGCATTCACACTGTCCACACTTAGCACAAGAGGGAAATGTTTGAAGACTTCACTGAAGGTTATCAAGACCTGTGGGGACGGCTGTCCCTCATACCAAGATTATATTGCTTCTTCCACCATCTACAGAGTTCTGACCATGTTGTTCTCTTCCTTACAAAACCTTCAGAGTTGAGCAGGCAGTTTTGAAAAGCTTGGGCTGACAAAAGGGGGAAAATACAGCAAAAGAATGCCATCAAAAGTATATTTCCACTGGAAGAAATACACTTCCAAGAGTTCACCCTCTTGAATGATAAGAGAACCAGTGATAAGAGTAGTAAGAAAACAAAAGCCAATGCAACTGAAATATTTACCACTTCAAAATAGTCTCATAAAAGTGAAAAATTAAGGACAAAGAAAACACACATAAACTCTGGTTAGAAAAACACATTCACTTTATGACGTTTGGAGTGAGATCCAATGGTCAATTATGTTCTTGTATATCCAGTAGCATTGCACTGCTGCGTCTTTCCAGGAACGCAGTGAGCTGGGACAATCCGCGTGCTTGCTCCTCTCCTGACTCTCCTTTTCTTGTTTCTTGTTTATTCCTCCCTCCATTTGCTTCAGTGGCATATTTCTGATTTCTCCTGTCATTTGGAGTTATCAGGAGTAAGACATAAGATTGATTCTCCAGGTCAAACTGTTCCTCATTAATTATAGTAAACAGACCAGGAATATGTTTCCAAGTCAGTCAGTCTCTTTTCGCCTTCTCTCACACATACACGTCCAACTACTTCCAAGCAAAAAAAGGAGCTGAAACAGGTCATTTGTTTGCTCTTTAAAGACAACCATGGTCACATTTCTCTAATTTAACAACTCCTATAGAAGGTGGCATCTCCTGATGAGAAACAAACCCAGGTTTCTATACAAAGAGATGGGATTACAGATGCAAAATCTAAATCTACCCATTTCTGGCAACTCATTTATTAAAGTTCAGGTTTTTGTTTAATTTCAAAAGGAAGGATTGGGTGGAAGCAGAGAAAGTATAGCAAATTGAGTTGATGGAAAGTTTTTTAATCAGAAAGCAAATGACAGAGGGATTGGTTTCCAAATGGTTATGAGGAAATAACTGAAAGATGGGATGCAATAGAAATAGAGAACAAGAGAAGAGGGCACTGATTCCTGACTCTCTTTCACCTTTCTTCCTTAGCTGCTTACAGCACAGCTTTTTCCTTCAGCAATTCCCAATAGCTCCAGCCATCTCCATGTAACAGTTTCCCACCAGTAGCTTCCATGCTTTTCAGTAAAGGAGTCACTACTCCACTCCTTTAGATAGGGAAGCACAAGTGCATGTATCATTGCAGATGGTTGGCACAAGGTAACTAGTGCTGTAATCATGCTGCCAGGAACACTGATGGCTTGTTTTTGCTCAGGGCTAGCAGTGTGGGCACAAGGTGCTCCTCACTCTGATTACAGGGCTCACAGGGAGGCCTCAGCTAATCATGATCCTGGGGGAGCAAAAGGTGGGCCCCATCCTGTCCGTCCCTTCTGCCAAGAGACACATCCATCTCTGGGGGAAGTGGTCTCCTCTCACCTTTTCAAAGAACTGACAATGACTTGCAATAATGTTGAGCTGTTGCATCTCTGATGTTCTCTCTGCTGCAGCGCAGTAATATGGTGTTCTATTTCTGTGCTACCAGCTTCTAGAGGAAACACCATCAAAAGCACCTTTTTTTCTGGGTCACGCCAGCTTCTATTTTCTCCCTGACCATAAGCCAAACCCACCAACCAATTGTATTTAGGCCAAGACCCACTGCAAAGCCTTGGGAATGCTGGTGCTATTGTAAGTGAAGGATTACAACACCCCAAAGCTATTGCAGCAGAGCAGATTCCTTGAATCTTCAGCCTTAAGAAGGCTGTTAAATACGATGACAAATGCTTGGTTTAAAAAGTAGTTCATACAGGATCTAGATACCTTTCTGAGAAAGCAGTACTGTTTCACAGACCAATTTCCTTCTGTAACAACAAAGGCCAGCAAGGAACCAAGGTCAAAACCATGCCAAGCAGTGATAAGCTACAAAAATACTTTGGACAGCGCATCTCCCTTGACCATCCAGAGCAGTGGGAAAGGGACAACCCAAGAAACAGCCATCAAATCCTACCTTTCTCCAAAATCAGCACCACCCAAGTGCCAACAAGTGACATTGGCTTCCCATAGCAGGCTAACTGTCATCATCATCATCACTACCAAACCACTCTCTCCCTCAATACTTTTGCTCTACACACTTCATAGGAATCGTGCATTTTTACCTCTAGCTCTACAGACTAAACTCTTACTATGGGCTGCCTCATCTCATAGTGCCTCTGACTTCTACAATACAAATACCCGCCTAGCTGGCATATGTACTTTCCATGACAATCAAGCCTGTGAATTTCAGGGATCCTTAACAGGCAATAGTGATGCTCAAATAAGCTTTGGCTGTTCTTACAAGCATTAAATTAGCATGCTATTGAATACATGCCAAAAGTGGAGGGGATCCATGAGGCTCCATATTCCCTCTGAATAGAGAAACTTGTGATAAAACCACAGCCTGGAAGAGCAAAACCCTAAGAACTAAGTACTGACTCCAGACTTTCCATGAGTTTAATGTCTTTTTTTTTTTTCTTTCATTTCATCCTTTCATTTAATAATAAAAATATTAATAAGTGGAATGTTCTGTAGTAACTTTGAAAGAAGTAATTTAATAAAAAAAATTCAAAGTGCCTCGAGTTAATTTAATTCAATCCTAAGTTCATACTGCTGCCAAATTGCACATTTCAAAACTGCATAGGCAAAGAACTTTAGGTGCCCTCAGAGGATGCCTGAAGTGAAAGAAAAGGCAAGAGGGGGAAGAAAAAGACCTATGAAAGAAAATGAAAGTAAAAAAACCATGTTGGGTGTCGGAGGGAAAAGAGAAGGAAGAGGAAGTTTCAATTAATGTGCAAGTGAATTAGAGCTTAAGAACAACAGTTAAGCAGAAGTATCACTGCCATTTATTTCATTATTTAATACCCTTTGAAGGGAAGGGAGACTAGGTCAGGTCAGTCAAGATGATGAAAGCTCATCAGTAAAGAATAACTAGCTTGCAAAATGAAAGTACAGTGTAGCAATAGTCCTGAGTGCCAGGACTTGAAGCAAAAGAAATCAAGGCACTCTGGACAAAATTCTTCCCTAAGATGTATTATTCAGCAAGAGTCTGTAGACTTTAGTGGGAGCCCTGCAGTACACATTCTGAGACATGATCCAGCCTGGAGACAGTGAACACACCTTATGGGTCATATCTACTCCCACTGAAGCAAAACCAATGTGAAAGCAGGACTGATTACAGTTGTGAGCTGGCTTCTGAGATAGCTAAGAGCCATAGCAGACAGACAGCAAGAAAACATCTTAGAAATGTTCAACTATAATTCAATGCTGTGGTGTCCTAATGTCCTACACCAGATTGGGTCAGGGAGTTCAGAGGTAGGACACAACCCTTGTCTCACAATTTTGCTCTGGAGAAAACAATGCACAGTGCATTACCAGCCCTTGTCTATCCACAGAAGCCCATAGATCACATTGCCACCATATTGTCCTTCTAGTTCATTTACCTCTCCTCAGAAACGTGCCGCATAGGACACAATGCGTAGGTTATAAATAACATCGCTAGAAAGTAAATTCCTCCATCTTGCAATTACCACAGTTAAACAGAGCTACCTATCATCACTTCTGTCCTTTCTAGCCCCTAGGCCCCTCCTGGTGTCATGAATCTGCTTACAGAAGGGGGTTTTAAGTGTTAAGCCCTTCAGAAAAAGGGAGTGCTGATGATTATAAATGTGTGCCAATGTTTCTCTATGGTCTCAAAGCTTATGAAAGTATTATGACATGACTGCCAGTAATACCAGAGGACTGGATTTGATGACCCAAAGAGTTCTTTTGGAGCCCTCTACTCCAAATCAGTAGTGCATGGTTTTTACTATTCCTGTGGGTCCTAATCTTATTGCTTATTACTTTGAGCAGGTGAAGGTAAATTCTACTAGCTTGTTTTAAGTTCAAGGTTACAGCAGCTTGCTTGAAAAAGCATTACATCCTAAATAGGCAATACAGTTTTGACCAGAGGCCTTAAGCTGTCTGCTGTGATTTCTTCTTTGAAGGGATACACGTTGAGCTGGATGTCATTGGAAAGTCAGTAATTTCAACAAGATATTTGATAAAGCTACATAATTAACAAATGACCTTGATATTATCGTACTAACTGGGCACATTTTCCATTGTAACAAATACCTTAGCTAGTATCAGAACATTATCCTGCATTATATAAAGATATATATGCATATATACATGAACATAAAGAATTACAACATTGTATATTTATATACATTAGACTTTTATATGCATATTTATATTTAAAGGGTTTATCTATATAAAAATCAGAATCAGTGCTTCACAGCTCACACTGTTTCTCTTTTATTTTACTTTTTTTATCTACCTACTCCATGGTTTGGGTCTTTCAGAGCCTACTTTTCTCATATCCTATCTGCTTCATCAGAAAAGCCAGAGGTCATGACCAAAGTTCTTCAAATGAGCTTTCAAATGGAGAACTTCGATAGGAAGTTCAGACAGGAAACAGAGTTTCCAGCTACAACTACAAAACAGGATGCAAACTTGGTCCCAGCTTCACCCTGTTTTATGCAATCTTCACATCCCTCGCTCTCAATAAGCTGCTCAACTTATTGTAACTTAGAGCTGGCTCTTTCTGAACTATGAAGAATTGAACAATTTCTATGGACAACCAGTATTATCACAACAGATCAAGATCCAGTAAAATGAATTTTTAATATACACATTGTTATTTACTGGCTTCTTTTTAATATATGCTGTGGTATTCAAAGGGGCTTTACACACATCTCTGAAGTTATCCCTCCATTTGGCATCTAGGGAACAGAAGTCCATATCCTCTAAGATAATTAGATACTTAATGATCTACGTGTCTATTTACTTTTTTTGAGGATCTTGGCTGCAGAGAATATTAAGCAACTTACCCAAATGTCATACAAAAAAGCTTGTGATAGTGTCTTAAAGGAAAAAAAAGACCCAAACCAGAAACCAATCTCCTAAATCCATACACTTTGTCTTAACTACTATCCTTGTGAATTACACTGTTATATAATGTAATTAGGAGAAAATAGCAACTTCTATTCTAGGAACTTCTAATCAGCGACAAGCACTGCACTTCTAACGATCTCATTAGAAAAGAAATGCATAATTGCACCGTAGCACCAACTAGCAAACTATACCTCCAGCCAGAGGAGCAGCCCTTTCCCAGGTACACAAAGCAAATTTGAGTGAGACCACTTACGCTATAGGTAACACCAAGAAGACTCACAAGTAGGAACTGGTAAGGATCTTGTCTCTTCTAACATGAGGTAAAGGTTTCTTAATAAAAGAAGTCAAGAAGAAAACTTCATTACCAAGATATTGTTTGTTGAGAACAAATACTAAGCTGGTGCTTTGCTGCTGTCCTCTAGTGCAGTAGTTTTATATGCAAAGCCTACTTCCAATAGGAATAGACCTAGAGACCACAGACTTAAAAGCACCTTGGATTTTGATCTAATCTTTACAAATACATTCATATTCGGCAATCGCTATGCACATTTTATTTATACCTGCCTATTCTTAACTTGCATATTTCAAGGCAAGCACCTCACTGCAACAACATAAATGAAAGTGCTTATCATTTCTGCCATATCCTTACATGTTCAGTACATCTCAGGCCACCTATGACATGCTTGATGCTGTAGTGAACACTATGACCTAACCCTATCGAAGGATGAAAGAGGAGGCTGCTGGCCCAAACTCATAGAGTCAGAGCAGACATCTGGTACCATCAATAGCAGATATTATAGACCATGTCTGAGCTGTGAAACCTGTCTTAGGTTTGAAATCCCTCCACATGTGAGAGCAGTGGGGTCTAGATTCTGGGTTTGAAGTCATCACTGGATGGAACGTTGTACTTTCCTGCTTGAGCAAGGAGGAGTGAGCTCCAGCAGCAGGGATCACAGCTACAGCTATGGGCTAACAGGATGGTCTTGTGAGATCTCTAGGCAATAAAGACTAGTATCTTTTGGCACGTGGGGAGACAGCTTAAGGTTCTCAAAGCAGACATAGTAGCCACTGAATGGTGTTTGCAGCTCTTTCACAGCTTTCTCTGCTAGCATCAGCAAACTCCTACTTGAGTGTGCAGCTCTGTAAAATGGGAATTTTACAGCTCCACAGGGAAGATGTGAAGGAGTAAAGCACCAAAGCAAGGAGTTAGGCATCTAAAAGCTTTATTGATCCGGGTCTAAGTATACTCTATTATTGGAGTACATGTTAGGTCATATCTGGGAGCATAAGAAAAGCAGCTGTAAGAGGCAGCAACAGGATTGAACTCTAAAGTAAGGAAAGAATGTAAGAAAACCTATGAACTGAAACGCTTTAACTTATGAAGGTAAGGACAAGAAGTGGTTAAGAGGGGATTTTGCTTAAGCACAGAGAAGAAAAATCTTCAGAGATACAAATCACGACTGCTGATGATTCTGTTTTCTTTCCGACACAGATAATGGGATAAGTGGGCATGCATAGAAATCTCAGACAGGAGAATTTCTGAGGAGATGAAAGCCTTTCAGAAAGCCAGCTCCATTATACCATTTTCCCATGTGCCTCCTGCTGGGAAAGGCTGGGAGTACAGCTACCCTCAGCTCCTCAGCCTGCAGGAATATCTGGGAACTCTCCTATACCCAGGAACATGCCCTAATCCCTGACCTGCCCACCTCTGCAAACAGCCAGGCCTGAAGCAGCTCCGAGATGTCCCCCATCCTCCTCTCCCACCTCCTTTCTTAACTCACTCTTCACAGGAAAAGGCAGGGATTGGAGTATCTGTGAGGTATCACCCTGCTCCATCCTGGCTGAGATGTTCAGGTCCCAAAGTAGTGCTAGAGGGTCTGACACAGACCCGGTCCTACCTCTAGTTGCAAAAAGGGAGCTGCTAAGGCTGGAAGAGTCTCTTATGTGCTACTCCTCATGCAGGACAAAGCACAGAGTGAGTTATTCAAGCATCCTCCTCTCCTCCTGCACTGGGCAAGCCACCGTCAAAGCTCATTCACTGATGTGCAAAACCTAAATCTCTGTGAGGCTCCTCTTCTCTCCTTTTTTCAATTCTCCCCACCCCCAGTCACTCTCCCTCTTTTTTGGACGTTGCCATGGAAACTGCATCTGGTTTCCATTCTCTCCCTTTCAGTCATGTCCCTGCTCAGAGTCAGCAGCAGCTCTGGAGAGACATTGATCAGTGACTCAATGAGCCAGACCCAGGGGAACTAGACTGGCCTGCAGCACCGAGTACATAACCCTGTGGCTCCAAATCACCACCTTCCTCATGGAGAAGTTCCAACTTCGTTATTATTATAGCAATAATAAACACCTTTAAGGTACCATCCTTTGGAGAGTCAACAGAAACCTCCTCCACTCACACACACCTCAAGCTCTCATGCAGGTCTGTCAGGAGATGCTGGGGTTATTCCCATGTCCCTGTACAGACTGAAGTCTAACACCAGCTGGCTATAGAGAAGCCTGTGAGGCATTGATGTGGTATTTCTCTTTGAAAGGTAACATGTACCCCCACCAGCTGCCCCTCCCAAAGCTGCTAGAGCAATGATACTCTTTTTGAGGCCTTGGGTTAGATCAGGTACACCAGCAAATGTAGGGCTGTAGGATACGCAAGATCCCTCCCAGCCAATTCACCTGCACCCTGCTCTTTAGTGCCTTACTGCTGCTGTCTGATTTCTCACCACTGCATCAGGATGGGAGCATGAGCGAAAGCCAGAAACAGCTGTGCCAACACACCAGGTCAGTAAAGCAACATTTCCATTAGAAAGGGAAGTGAAGATTTCGGATGGCAAGCAGCAACAACAAAAAGCCAGAAAACAGGAAAGCACATCAGTAAAGACAAAGCAATCTCAAAGCAAGAAAGTATGGGGGAAAAAAAATCTGTTGAAATGGGGCCAAGTGAAAGCCTGGCCTGTTTTTTAAATTCCAGCTTGCTGCTAGCTGAATCCCTTTTCCTGCAGCCTCCTCCTACCACCTCCCTGAAGGGTACCATTGCCTCCTAGCACACTGATGTGCCAAGGAGCCCTCTGACAGCTCTCTATTAATTAACTTCATGCCGATACAAATTTTATTTAAACTTAAAAAAATCCAATTCACATTGATCCACCTTCATTGCTCCATCTGGCTGCCAATCAATGGCTGCTCAGCTTTACCTGATGGGGGAATAGATCTTGCAGCTCCATGCAGAAGAGAGCGCTTGGCAAGCGGGAAATGAAAGTGCTGTCTTTGGGCCTCTCCCCCATCCTACACCAATTATGAAGAGCGCTATATGTGCATCCCTTCTCCTTCCTTGATTTTTTTTGCATCCTCCCATTTCCCTGCAGACTTCCCACTCTTGACAGCATGAGGTGTCTCTTTATACCAATTGCCCAGGGTCCCATTGTCCTAGCCTAGGAAGGGGTTTTTTCTCATATGGCAGACCAAGCTAAAAGCTCATACAATGCACAGGACTCAGTGGATGCAAGAGAAGGATGAATTGGCCCCCTGTGTTTAGACTTCTGACTAGATTTGCTGAGTTTCTCTATGGCAATTGTTGCTTCACTCTCAGAGGGAAAAGCTTTGTCTCTTCTCCTTCCCTCTGCCCCAGTAATCGATACGGCTTCCACAGAGTACAGCCTTTCCAAAACAATGCTTTGTCCCTTGTCTGCACTAAGAAAATTGGTGAGTGTTTTTTCTTCTCTGCTCTGCAAGTAACAAAATAAGATGCTGGAGAGGAGACATAACACACACATCATTACCTAAGGACCAGAGAGGGGCTGCTGGTCCCACATTGTGTTCACAACATTATTCTTTTCAACATTACTGGCTGTTGGCTGTCAGGGCAAATGGTTTAGCTCTGGCTGAGTTTAGCACACGTAACTCAAGCTGCCTTTTTCCTAATGTTTAAATTTAATTGACTCACCTCTGACCCAGGAAGAAGGTGAGGGCATGTAACCTTGCATGATTACGCTATGAGAAAGGTCACATAACAAGCAGTTTCAGTTATTGCACTCTTTCAAAGCCTCTCCTTGAAAAATAATCATACTCTTCCACTATAAGCAAAGCTTTCAGCTTGCCAATATGGCACTGAGGGGGCTCAACAAGCTTGTTTTGTTACTGAGATTCTAAAATCTCACTGTTCAGGACCTCCAGTGTTAGTAAGTAGTAAAACAGACTGTTTTACCAAAACCATCCAGCTTTAGCCTTCATTTGACAGACGTAGAGAGAAGATGGGAATGGGCTATGCCTAGGTAGAGCCCTTGAAGTCATCATAAAAATTCCATTGCTGAGCTACCTGGTGATAGGCCCATCTCTGATGAAGTCATAGCATTCCTGTCAGCTGAAAAATCCTGCTGGTCCAAGAAGTCATGTATGCAGGATTTCCTTCGAAGAACACATTCATCTATTTTGGCACAGACCAGAGCATGCAGCAAGCTCCGGCCATTCTCTACAGCATACTTTGTTCTTGCCCGCTGGGCCAAGGCGGTTGCTTGTCTGCCCACAGTAAATGGAGCATCCAACCCACAGGCTTAATGTCTTATGTGCATAAGTCTTTGTATGCACCCACACATGTATTTCACTGTCTTGAAAGACAATAGTATATTGGCTTACATACAACAGCTTCTATTTGTGGGTGAGCAGTAAAGGGAGGATAAATCCTCCTCCCCTGCCGAAGCAAAACAATGGGATCTAGGCAAATATGTCAGACTACTTCTCTAATTTAGGTGCTGTTTATATGCTGAGCACACACTGGTGGTTATGCCTATAAACCCAATACAAGCTGCAACTGAGGAGGCTGGATACCCCTGAAATGACAGTCTAAGTGCTTGTTGGATATTGTATAGCATGGCTTGTGCAAATTCATCACTAATAGTTGCAATCCCCAAGCCTGAATAAAAGCATTACAGGCCTGAACCGCAGAGAGAACAAATGAGCGGGTAAGAGAAACAGAGAACTGGTAGGCTTATTATGTCTTTGGTTCCTGGAAAAAAAGTAATACCAACTTTATTTTCTTACTTGCTTATAAATGTTCTGGACTAGTTTTGGTAACACAGAATCCTTCCATTGCAAATAAAATAGTTTTGGTGCTTGTGAGTTATTTACTGATGGCAGATACCAGAAACCTTGTCAGCTAACCTGACCTGGCACTTGCCATTCAGTGAGGTAGGAAAGGGAGCCACAGGACATGGTCAATCCAAATTTACTTCAGAAATAGGTTCCAAATTCAGGATGAGCCAAGTGGGAAACTTTGTGTTTGATTACTCTCCATTAGGCTAGAGTTTGGAGCAGGGCAGGATTCAGAAGCAGCTCCAGAAAGGCTTTTGGAGGAATAAGAAGGAACTTTATAACAGGAGCATCTGGAAAACTTTAATGGGTTCTCAGGTCCAGCCCAAGTGGGTGTCACTCTGTCCTGTGCTTGGTAGCACATGCACTAAGTTTGTTTTGGGGGTCTATGAGCCATAGTTAGCTGCTGGTGACACACATGCTGCTTGGAGAAAGTTCAGCAGGATCTCAAGTTCCATCTGGTGGTCATTTCACACCAAAGACATCAGGGTTGATATCTAAAGAGGGCCCACATAGCTCAGTCCTACAGTGATCCCACAGCACTTTCCTATCCTGTAGTGCTTATACTTTTGAAATGCCCTTCTAGCTTCCCATTTTCATGGCCAGAATGAGGATTAAAGGACAGCTAAATAGAGGAATTATTTCAAGATACAACAAAAAGACACAAAAAAGAGCAGGAAGCTCAACCTCTAGCTCCCAAGTCCCAGGCTAGTGTTTCATCCTCCCTCCTTCACAGTCTGAGACACCTGCAAGGTTGCTGTGGCTATAACTCCTCCAGCAAACACACTACCCACAATCATTCCCATGCCCATCCTCCATGTCTTTCTGCTGACCCTTCTTTCTTTTACTTATTTGCTCTTTGTGCACTTTCCCAGGATCTCTTTTTGCCTCCCTCTCATCTTGCAAGGACAGATATACACACCATCTATGCAGAACTAGAAAAGAAATATCCACAGGCTGCTGAACTTGCTCATAGGAAGCAAATAGCACTGGCCCTTACAAACCTGGCTTCACACAATGAATCAAAGATACTTAAGCTGGCAGTAAACCACCTTGGGCTTTTGGAGCTTGCTGGCAGGAAAAGAACAGCTGAAAGGGAAAAGTTAAAAAAGGGAAAGGAGTGAGGTAAGAAGAGCAAAATACCCAAGACCCCACAAGTAAGCTAAAGCAGTCTGAGGGACAACATAAGCTATGTTTTTGGTGCTTGCTTTGTTCAACATCACTCCCCATTGCCTTTACTGCTCAAACACACCCTCTTCACCCTTTCCTCTTGTTCTCCAGTGACCCTTACCCCTTAACTCCATCCCTGTCTCAGGCTGTTTTCTTTCACAGACCTTGACAGAAAGAAGCAGGTCTGAAGTGAGTAGTTATACAATCCCAAATTACTGACCCTTAGGGACAGGGACTGTTGTATACACTTATAGTGGCCCAATCACCACTTAAGGCCTTTTGATATTGCTACAGGCGCCACATCTAAAGCCACAAGGGGTCATTTGGGCTCATATAACCTCCAGGATAACATGGGCTGGAAAACAACTCAGCAATTTCAGCACTCAGTAGCTGGTTACAGTACAAAGTTTCCTAGAAAGGTACCCAGTTTTGACTAAAAGACTCCAGCTGAAGGACTGTCTGCCATAAACTTAGACCAGCTGCTATCATCCTTTTTAACTTCCAACTCATTCCTAGTACAAATCCATCCGCCTTCAGCTACTGATTGGTATGCTTATGCCTAAAATCATCATATTGTCAGAGCTTGTCAAAACCTTTCTTTTCCAGAAAAAAAATCACAAGTTCACAGTTTTTTGCCAGGAAAGAAACACGCTCAGATGTGAGGCTTCCCTTTGAGGGAAAAAAACTGGGAAAGCATTCTGATTAGGAAGTGTGAGAATCTTTTGTTTCAATGATGTTGAAGTCCCTTACTCTAGTAAGGACAATAAGCTTCTGCTGGCATGACTCAGACTTCTTGCTGATCTACAGTGAGGCACTCCTGTTCATTACAAGGGATTAGAACTAGATGATCTTAGTGTCTTTCCCAGCCCAAACCATTCTATAATTCTATGATTTTTGTACCAGGGAGGGTATAGCAGGTACCCAATGAAGCTGAAGGACCTGCAACCTTGCCAAAACTCAGCTAGATAAAGTCATGGTGACCTGATGTGGGGCTGGATTTGAAGAAGAGGCCAAACCTTGCAACCTCCAGTAGTCCCTTCCAGCCAGCCTATTTGCTGTTCTGTAGAATCAAGACACCACCAAATACTCCCCCCTATGTGAAACTAAGTATTTCACTAAGCCTTCTTCACAGTTATAGCATCAAGGAAACGGTGCTTCCAAAGGGAAATTTGGACAGCGTTTCAGCACAAGTTATGAATTTGCTCTTGAATTCAACCCTTGAGCTTTCATTAGCATGGGAAAAGTGCATTTAGCTCTCTTCACTTTTGCTTCCTTGCTTTCCTGTGCCAGGGATGGGTGGGCAGACAGCAGCCCATCTCTACCTATGTGTAGATGTATTTTAGTAGGAGCACCATGACACGCAGCACCTTTTTTCTTGTGAGTAGCAAAAGAGCTCATCTGCAGAAGAATAAAGTACTTCAGAGGGATCCCTATTCCAATTTTCTCAATACCTCTCTGCAATACCTCCTTCTTCTAGAAAATCTTTGGGGAAAAAAAAAAATAAAAAAAAAATTAAAAAAAAAAAAAAATCAACATTTTCTTTCACAAAATTTCAGCTGAAAAATCTTGAGATATCTTTTTCTGTCATAAAAAGCTGTCAGTTTTCCCACTGAAGTCTGGAACAGATTCAAAGTGACAATTTTTTTCTTCTGTTTTACTTTAAAATGTCATATTCCTACTTTTTTTTCTTCTTTTTTTCCTAGATTGGAATAAAAGCATCCGTGACAACGCGAAATTTCCACTCAAGCTATCATTTTGTTTCTTTTTTTTTTTTAACCTCAGAAACAGAAATGGAATATTTTCAGTCAAAATGTTGATTTCTGACCTCAAATGTTTATTTCAAATTTCCCTCTGAGACATCATTTCCTTTTTCCTCCCAACAGAACTGATGTTGTTTTCCTTCCCAGAAAAGTTAATTTTCAACATACTGATGTTTCTTGGCCCGTACAGGAATGTTTTTTGCACATAAAAGCTTCAGCCTATACAAATTAATCTCTCTGCCTTGGCAGTTAATTGGGCAGACATGGGTTACACAAAGGATAATAGGAAAACCCCATTTTGGTTTATGTCAATGCTCTGAAAAGGGGCTGCAGTCTTTCCCCAGTTGAGAAGGATGGGATGCACTGCCCTGAGCACACATTAACTCCTGCCCCAGTATACAAAGGCAAGAAGGAGAGTGTAAAATTTCTTAGAATCACAGAATGGTTTGGGTTGGAAAGGACCTGAAGATCATCCAGTTCCAAACCCCTGCCATGGGCAGGGACATCACACACTAAACCATGTACTGAAGACAACATCCAGCCTGGCCTTGAACAGTTCCAGGGATGAGGCATTCGCAACTTCTGTGGGTAACCTGTTCCAGTGCCTCACAACCCTCGCAGTAAAGAACTTCTTCCTTATATCCAACCTGAACTTCCCCTGTTTAAGCTTTAACCCATTACCCCTTGTCCTATCACTACAGTCCCTAATGAAGAGTCCCCAGCATCCTTGTAGGCCCCCTAAAAGTAATGTTGATAGCTTCAGTAACTGTGTACAAGGTGTGCCTCAGACCTTTTTTGGGGGCTGAGAACATGACTTGTTTCCTTCCAATTTCTAATCACTTCGATAGTCTTCACAGCTCTTTAGGAACTGTACTTTCAGAACTAAATGAAAGGTACAGTGAGAGATCCTGCTGTCTGAGTGCACCCTCCTTCTTCCTGCCTCAGACCCAAGGACTTAGCTACCAAATTTTGTGCTGCAATCCAGTGCCCAAATGTCATTTTACATATGAGAGGAAAAAGTGCTATTTAGACAACAGCAAAAATCCACACCCTAAATTAATATATTTTACTTCAGTGCCAGGTCTATGGCAACACTGACATTCTCTTCATGACTTCGGGAAATGCCTAACTCCCAATCTTTTTAGGGAGGTTTACACTGCTGCACAATCCTTCTTTATATTAAATCCACACAGTGATGATGATAATGTGGCTAAAAATATTTGACAGCAAGGAATTGAGTGGGTGAAAAACAGATTTGTGAATTATTGCTCGAGTATTGAATATTGAATTTAGATACTTACGCTTATCCTGGCTTCTACATTTAGTTCACTCTCTTGCTCCATTCTTCACACCTTACCTAGAATGCTCCTGATCAAGCATGGCTTTTCAGTTTGTTTCTTCTATCCAGCATAGCCTACTGTTTTGGTTCACATGAAGTGGTGTCTCTTGAAGGACATTTCCAAAAACCATGCCCTGATTGCACATTCACCACCCAACATCATCCTGCCCATTTCCACTGAGAAAAATTGATCAATCCATAGCTCCCTTTCCCCTGGCAGGCATGTGGAGGCAGTATATAGTAAATCAAGCACTAATACTACTAACAGAAAAACCTCACCAAGGATATGCCTTGCATAATAACTTAGCTAAAAGGCTGCATATGCAACACATAAAGCATTAGAAAATATCCACTGGGGTGCCCCTGGGAACTTCAAGGTTGCCTAATGGTCCAAACAAGTGGGCAGCTTTTCTCATTGCTATTTCATTGCACCTTCATTGTTATGTTTTAAAACAGGTAGAATTTCCAACATTAAAAGTGGCACCTATGATGCTGACCTCAAATATGCAATAAGGAGAAGCTGTAAATGCTGCTATGGGGATGCTGCTGCTACTGGATCCATTGCAGATCCACACACATAGAGGTACTTACATTTTTAACCTTGTTCTTGTTCATCCAGATAGCCAATTTTTGCAAAAGGAGAGGTTAGAGCTCCTGCTGAGCACCTGGTTTATTGCAGTTCCTAACCCTTTCTCTCTAGTTTATCATCAGCTTCTTTCTAAACCTTATTTAGTTCTCATCTGTCAGCATGATTCTCCAGTCCACAACACAAAACCTGGCTGAAAGGAGTTATTAAGTGTTAGAGAAAGTTGTAAACAAAATCTAATTCAGGAGTCCATACCCTCACGCCTAAAGGAAGCATAGCTCTGTGAGCATGAGGAAAATGAAACACTGAAGTCAGAGAGCACCAAATACAAGATAAGCAGGCTCTGTATTCATGCTCTTCCTTCAAAGCAGATTGGGGATATCAATGTGAGATATTTTGTACCCTTGTCAAAGGTGAGGGAGCATGGCGTCACTTCTAGCACCTTCCACATCAACTGAGAATTTGTGTTTGGAGTCTACCCCAGGTGTCACAAAAACACCCCTCAACTGTCCTGCTAAGACAGGAAGAAGTTCAAGAGCATCCTGAACATATGATAGGTTATCACTGTGGTGATATCTGGGGAAAACAACTGCTCTTAAAGCACAGTGTGTATTCTTAAACATGGAAGTGGTACCAGGCATAGCTGCAACACCTTTAGACAAGTTTTAAACTCATCTCTGCTGCAACAATGCAGCCCACAACCACTTGTCTGTGCAGCTCATCTCTTCATCCTGCTGCCTTCCTCATGCTTTAGACCAATATCCCAAAGCTCATGCAAGGCAAGTATGTCTTCACTTCAAGAAGTGCATTTCAAGTAACACTGTCTCTGACATTTTCAAGGATAGATGTCAGTAGCAGCTTTATCAGAGCCATAACAACACATTCCCCAGTTAGGGGCAATGTGCTGACCTCACACAATCCATGTTCTCCAATGTGTGTAGGGTGGGTAACTAATAATCCAGTTGCTTCATGTGCCTACAAACATACAAGCACACCCTGCTGTGAATGAATATGTAGACAATCTCACCTGCATGGTGTTTGTAAAACACTGATAGACTATTACCCCAGATGACAATTAAACTGCTTTTAATCATATTTATACTCAATAGCTCCCCAGTAGAAGGGACTTAGAATGAGTCAGGCCTGAGATGTGTGTAGTAGTCATGCCAAATAAAGGCACTGTTCTCATAAATGGCACTGAACCTGCTGAGCTTGATGGGTCTTAGTAGCTATGACTAGTTGCATTATATTGCTCAGAGCCAAAAGCTCAAGGTGGGTCAAAAGTCCTCAGCACAAGCATAGAAGTGTGATCTGAATAATCTCCCTACCTCCAATAGTGAGGCAAAACTGCCTAAGCAGGGTGACATTCAGAAGCTTTCCTATGTGGCAGGCAATTTCCTGTTATGTCCCTGACAAATAAAGAAATACATAGTAAGGTAATCTTTTAATCAAGACTTACATTTAGATGTTAGGCTAAACCAAACTGAACTGGTTTAGCAGTGTACAGCAGTAGAGCAGAGACATCAGCCTTCAAAGATAACTCTGCAGGGGTTGCACAAGATGCAGCAGTGAGAAGGGCATGCCGTGGGTGACACTGGATTGGTTTGACATCAGAGACTGCTAGTACTCTGCTATGCTAACCATGCACTAGTACATATTAGCACAAAAGGGAGTGTGAGTCACATAAACCAGATGGATGAAGATAATCACAGTGCAAAGTCATGGTGGAAGGGTATGGAATAAGCAAATGTCACCCAGACCTCCCCAAAGCCAAAGGACACCCACAAGAGGGAAAGGGAGGCAGATCACTGAATGGTGGAAAGCTGTCTTTTATAAATCTGGGGAAAGGCATGCCACTGCAAGTAATTTTGCTGCATATCTAATGAATCCAGATCAGCTACTGCTTAAGTGCAGGCTAGCAGACAAAAAGGAGGACAAGGGCCCTGACACAATAACCTGGACTAAAGGCAGTAGAAGCATGGTGGTGGCCCCACTGCTTAATGGAACCCAGTACAACACCTATGAGTAAAAAACCTTTCCATCAAAAAATGGGCTCAGTAGGAAACTTATTACACAAGGCTATAGTAGCACATCTGTTGTAGATTCACCAGAAAGAGGGAAGCCTGAGAGACAACTAAATTCCTGATTTTTTCAGTCCCTAGACATAGCCATAAGTGGAAGTCCAGGCTCATATGTGGGTATACTACTCAATACACCAGAAGCACTGTTTCAGCTCTACCTTATCCTGGTTTTCTTACCTGCTTTGTTTGGGCTGCCATTTCCCTGACTTAATCACATAAACAAACCTATTTAGCTCAGTTAGGAGGAACAACCCACACAAACCAGAATGCACATACTTGCTATTTGTTCTCAATGCAGAAGCAGGGTCTACATCGGCATGGCACCTCTTCAGCTCTTGCAGACACTGGACTAATGTGCAAAGTCTTTCCTGCCCAACGTACTATTTGTCTCTGCTCTCCTATGGCTGACCTTGGTCCTCTCTCTTTGCAGTGCAACATCTCAACTGCTTTCCTACTCTGCAACCCCTATCCCAAATACAGCTGACTAAGGAAGTCTGTAAACTGTTGCAATGGATTAACAGGTAAGAGAGAAGCTACAAAGCTTCACATCATCCTGGACGTGCTGCCAGGGAGGGTGTGCTACATCACACAAGCACCACCTAAACTATTTCTCTCTTTCACTAGATACTGATCGACCTCTGTTGCATTTCTTGACTAGGACCAAGATCTGGTGTCTGGAAGGATCTGTTCACGCAATCTTCTTGTCCTCAAGACAGATTGAGAAGGTATCTAAGATTGCATTGCTGGTGCAGAGAGAGCTCCAGGGCTTATGCAAACCAGCTCCTCACCCTGGGCAGGGCAGAAGACTCAAATATAATGAACACAGAAAAGCTGATTTTTTATGAAGCTATTAGACTGGGAAGAAAACAGAGAACTGTGGTAGCAGGTCAATGCCATCTCATCAAGTCTTTATGTCTAGCCTGGATTCAGGAGACACAGAGGATGGACAGCACACGCCAGGTCTCTATACTTATTCTTTCCTTTTGTCTAGGTGCACAACAGTAGGACCAGGATGGGCTGATCATTAGAAAGCACTTTTAATCAGACCTTCATGAAGATCACAAAGTCATCAGCTTGCCGTGAGGGATTGCCAGGGACTCCATGATGAATGCATTTGCAAATATTGCTGCAGAATAATTTCCTTCCGACGCCAGAGCACTCCAAACAAATTAGATTCCCTCTAATCACATCTCCTGTCTGTGGATGAGGAAAGATGGGCCCGTCAGCACAAATGCATTTAGGGGGCGGGCAGTGGAGGGGAGAAAGTGGGAGGTAAGGGGCTAGACACAGCAGGCAGGCAGATGAGGTGCTGGAAAGTTTCCCAGCTTTGAGAAGAGCCTGAGCAGTGGTGTGGATACACAGCAATGCCAAGCATGTTAACAGCTCTCCCCCTGCTTGCTCACACACACACACACACACACAACATGAATGCTAGAGGTGGAAAAGTCCAAAATTCACCTGGAATTTTACAATGGTGCCGAGTAAGAGGAAAGAGAACTGTGCCAGCATCATTTATCCCAGAGGGTGAAGCTAAGATTACACAGATGAGCTAAAGGCAGTTCCCATGAAGAGACAAAGCCTGTACACTGCTTTTTTCACTGTCTTCCTAATGCTCTACCCTTAGATGGGGCACTTGAATTAGTGAAACAGAAGGAACAGCATCCCAGATAATCCAGTGCAGGTGACTCGCAAGATGCAGTAGCAGGATGGAAACATAGTCGGGAATTGGTAATTAAGTACAGGGTGGCCATTATGCCATGCTGGAGGCATTCAACAAAGCTGGTAGTTCTAAACTCATACTATGTCTGAGCATGTAAAGTCTCTTGGAAATCAGGGACACAACAGGACTTAAGTTTAAAGACAAACTAGGGATGAACAGCACTTTGTGTTGTGAAAATGGAACACACTGCACTGAAAAGGATGGCTTAAGTAAGATGTCTGAAGGCTACTACTGTTCTCTACAGCACATTTAGAATAAGTGCTGGAAGCTCTCCAGAAAAAAATATTGCAGAGTAGTATGATTGTACCAGTATCATGTCTATCATCTACAATTTCCCTGAATGCATGAATTAACCCAACAATAGCTTCCCCCTCCTTTGCCTGAAAAACTCAAGCATCGTCACTTATCTACACATTGCTTAGTGACTGACCTGGCAAGCCACAAGCAATAATTTCTGTTCTGGACAAGTGCAATTCACAGAGGTATGGTGGTGATACAGCAAGCCTGACATTTACTTCATCCAGTTATACTCCAGCATTGGCTTGAGATCTACTGTACCCATTTCTACTAAGGAATTGGAGGAGCCTGATATTCTTAGAAAGCAGATTCTGCCATGTTTTCACACATGGGGTATGAAAGCATGCAACATGGTAGATAAGACAAGGATCGTGGGCACATTCTGTGAATACAAAGCAGTAGGAACAGGCTGAAAGAGCTCAGTGCAGTGCAATTATGTAAGGAAGGACTGAGAGGCACACTGCACTTGCAGGCCTGCGAGTTATCTGTTGAAGGACTTATGGTTGGTGCTTTATTCATTTCCCTGCTCAGAGGATCTAGGGTGGTTTTTGGCTTCCTACTCCCTAGCTGGTAACAACTTGCTGTTCACAGTTCCCACTCCTGGCAGCTCAAAAAACTCTGCCAACAGCTCACTACTGAAGAAGAAAATGTAAGCCCAGTCCGTGCCCCTTTTAATTAGCTTTGAGATCTGGCACCGAGCGAGCTGACACAGAAGAGACAAAGTAAAGAGAAAGTCTTGTTTAAAATACAGCAGGGAGCTAGCTGTGGAACGACGAGAGTTGGGGGGAGCGGAGGAAGGAGAGGGGAGCTGCTGCGAGAGCAATTGGCCTTGTTTGCTCTCCTGGAAGCTTCTGTATGCTTTTCCTCCAACGTGCGCTGGGTTTATATAGGGGGCAAACCCTTATGGGGCAAATGGGCTCAAAGCAAGTCTTGGGCCAAGCAGCAAGCTGCCAGGTCCCCTTCCTTCCCCTGCACTCTCTTTCACACTCTGGAGCAGCAGGACCTTCTTATCAGGTATGATAAGCAGCAGCCCTGAGCATGGCTGGCAGTTTTCCAGCTCACGTTCCCTGAGCGCGGCCGGGCGCTGCCGCTGTGTGAGCACACTTTAATAAAACTCTGATTTTTATCTGAACATTTTATTAATCCAAGCTCAGCCCTTTGCCAGAAAAGCCAATGTGCTGAATATGCCAACGTGTGCTTGCTCCGGCTTCTAATGCCACCGTACTTCTGCCCAGAGAGTCTCCTCTGCTTCACACTGTGAAGCGTTCTCTAGGCAGAGTTGCTCCTGCATTATTTCTTTGCCCCTCCGCTGTGCTAGGGAGATGGCAGGGGCTCTCTGCAATTGTTTTGCTCTCCCTTTTTTTGCAGTGATTTCGAACCAGAAGGGGAAAGAAAAATTGATTTTCCACTAATATGTTCCTATGGACAGAATTACTGTTCTCCCCAAAAACACATGGAAAGACACTAGAGAGCTGCAAGCCATTCCTAAAAAAATTTTTATATGTATATATTTTCCTCTATTATCCATCAACCACTGCCCCCTTGTCATTCACCACCTCCCATGATATATCCATGTCAGTCCTCTCACAGGGTGGGCTGAAATGTTAAACATCAGTGGGTGCTAGAAGCCAGCCTGCTGCAACATAGTTAGGGGAAAGGAATAGGAAAGACGGAAAGGTTTGTGTGGGACCAGGCTTTAAAGGCAAGATGGGTGCTCTAAAAGCATCCATAGTCAGTGCAGTTTCCTCTGCGTCCTGGCTGATGGATTGGCATGATTTGCTGGAATAAGACAGCCTGCTCTGCTGCTTTTCTGCTCTTACTGTGTCAATTTAAGAATAGGACCCAAAGGCTTTCAGCTCAATAAGGGACTATGCCAGTGGGCCATATTCTTACCTAAGGAAGGAGCCACCCTACTATCCATAAGACTGATGGCATTCAGTGCAAGAAAGTGCCTTTTTGTGAGCTGTGTTAGAGCACTAAGCACCTTCTAGTACCACAGTCTTTACTGGCAACTGTATTTTGCCTTTCATCCTTGGAAGAAGTCACATATTTTCCCATTCCATTTCTTTATGGTTCTTCTGTCCACTGCTCTTTTATATGCATAATATGTTTTCCTCACAAGCTTCAGATCAAACTCTCCCATTCTGTATTCCAAACCCTGCTCATCTCCTGCTGCAAGCACTGTTTGTCTTCCATCCCACTTAAGCCAGGCTAAATCTTAACCTACTCCTGTACAAGCTCAGAACTTGCTGCTATTCCTTTGAGAAAAGTTAATTGCGGTTTTAAGCTTATTGTCACAAACCTTCCTACTCCTTGGGATTCTACTTCAATCCAGTTAATGGTCCCCTCTTCAGCTGTCCAATCTGCTCAGGGGACACTACCAGAAAGACCAGGTGCTGGCCAACCAAGACTGCATCTTATGAGGCAAGATGACATGAGAACACGAAACAGCTTCATGCTGCTTCCCAAGTCACACAAGCAATAGATTTGACAAGCAGCAAGTAAATGGTAAAATAGGCTTTAAAAGCAAGAATTTACAGATAGTTCATTCCTCTCCGACTATTCATTTGGGCAGTTACTTTTTGGAAGGAAGCATAGGATTTAATGTTATCAATCTATTAAAACTGAAAGAGCAACGGAAGACAGTTCTGTCTGGAAACTCAGGAGATACTTATGAGATTGAAGTTCAGCTATTAGCTCTGCTGGAGATATCACATGTGATATTGGTCAAATTGCTATGCCTTAGCTCCTTCTTTGTGTAGTTAGGACACCTGAAATAGCCCAGCCCTGACTTCAGCAGGGATCATGAGATAATGTATAGGAAATAATGACTGAAAATTAGAGTTGGAATTCTTCCAAAGGCTTCGAACAACAAGGAGGGAGCAAAAACTGCTGTGGGGATAACAGGTGAAATAATGAGCTTAACAGTGCCATGGGAATAACATGTCCCAGAGTCCTGTTCCTATTAGGATTTCACATAAACTCTGTGTGCTCCCTATCTCACTATTTCCTCAGGCAAAAGACAGGCTGGCTGCTTATGCTAGCCAAATGTTACAGTCAATATCTTCATTCCCAGTATTAGGGTCTGTCTTCTTTGACATTAGTTAAAATAAAAAACAATGCCAGAGAACCAACCAACCCTCTGCCCCTGCCAATCAACAACAATCAAATTGCATCCTGCACAGGGCCACTGAAAGTTTCAAATGATGCTGCAGTTTGTGTGCTATAGGTTTAGGAACATAATGCTAAGTACTATTTCTGTATATGGCCTGGAGCTCAAACCAGGTTCATTAAGATTTGTATTCTGCACTGTCTAAAGGCAAGAGCTGTTTGGCCCTAGGCTCTGGACCGCAAAGATGTCTGTGCCATGCAGGTTGATTTAACTTAGGTCCTAGGAAAAGTGTGGACGCATTAGTACAGCATACTGATCAAGCTACCGTGCTCTACTTCTCAAGGCAGCTAAAAAATCTGACGGGACGTCTTCCCACACATGGTTATTCTGCTCCCAGAATAGCTGAGAGGATCTTGCACAACACTAAGGTGCATACAAAGAGACTATCTTGCCCTTCTCCAGCTTCCAATGTGTTGGCATTCAGTCTTCCCACAAGAGTGGTTGTTTAGATCTGCACAAAGGTTATTCACTCAAAAAAAAAACAAACCAACACAACTGCAATAATCAATTAGCAGCTCCCCCAGAACTCATTTACTTCATAGCTTGATCTATGCAAAGGATTATGTTCTCTCCAACTATGTGTATTATCTCAAAAGGAAGGTGCGAGCAGCTTTCACACACACCTAGAATCGTCTTTCAAAGTGCCAGACACAGGCCATTGGACCAAATGAGACGGGAGCTCAAATATTTCTACACTTCTGATATTAAAGAACCTCTGCTACAGGACAGCAAAGAAGCCATAAGAGTCTGTTCTAGTGAAAGTTTAGAATTAAGAAGGTCAAAGCCTTAACGAATACAGCATAGGGACTTTGCCTTGTGAGCAGTTTTAAAAGGACTATGGAAGTATCAAAGTACAACCATTCAACCTTTTTTCCTCCCTTTTTTTTTTCTTAACTAACTATGATTCCAAGCACAATAATTGGAGACAGAAACTCTGAACTGAGGCAACAGTAGGAAAAGAGTAAGGAATGAGCAGCTGTGGGTGATGGCTCTTCGCTATCTGGAGATATTAGTGCAAATAGAAGCTTGTTATCATTTTGAAAGCACATTAATCGATCACCTGCTTACAAGATTGTTCCTGGTAAAGAATATTATGTGTACCCTGGGAAAAATAACACTGACTAGTGGATTTGTCAACATAGGACAAGGGCTCTGAGAAACCTGTGAAAGCAACTGCACAAGTACCCTGGCCTCTGCCATGCTGCTATGCAGAGTGCAAACCTAGAATTATCCCAAGCGGGAGACCATTTTGCTTCACAGGATAAGGATTAAATGCTGCAGTTCTCTCCCAGAGGGGTAGACTTGTCACTCCAAGGATCTCTTTGCAAGGCAAATGCTTGCTCCTGTGATCTGAGGAGGTAGTATAGCGCACAGAAGGAATCCAAGGCACTTGACAGCCCTGATATGGTGAGGGGTGCTCATATATGCCTCAGCTACATAGATGACAGCTGCTGTTCAAAACAACTCTCTTCATAAGCTTGTGCAATATTTGTACAGAGCAATATTATTCTAAATGTCTTCTAATTATTCCTCTGGATTAATGAAAACCTGTTATATTATTGACGGGTCTTCTGCAATATTTATAAAACACGGATTGGATTAAGGAGGAATAAATAAATATGTAGAGGATGCCCAACATAAATAAATATTCAGTCACCTATTTTTTCACAAGATGGTTTAAATACATAGCATTTTCAATAAATCTTTAATAACTCTGCAAATATTTATTTATTTGCTTTGAAGCATAAGGGAATTGCAAGAAAGCTCTGCAGACTGCAGAAAGGGCAGGCAGATGGAACACATGCCCTACCATGGAGGCTTCAACCAGCTTCTGGCAAGGAAAGAAAACACATACTGAGTTGCTCCAGGCTTGGGAGCGAAGAGAGCAGAGGGAAGGGACTTTCAGGAATTTAAGGGAGAAACATCCCAAATGCTTGATAACCAGCCGTGCATGCCAGCCACCACTACCACACAACACCTATGCCCAACCAACCATTGCCACATCTTGCAAAGCTCATAATTACATTACAGAGAAGTCCTCAGCCTCTGTAGGATTCTCTGTCCCAGCTATCCTAACAGTAAGAGAATTACTGAGAGCAGATTTGCTGGAGTTCCCAAAGCCAGCAATGAGGAAGGAAGAAAGGATGAGACAGGTTGCTTGTGAACTCCCAATTTTTCTCGAGTAGTCATGTTTTCCCCACAGGCTAATATAATGTCAAGAAAGTAGTCCCTTTTAAGACTCTATGTGTGGCATTAAGCATCCTAAGTCTTGTCATAAAGAACAGATCTGCTTTCTGCATATAGGAAAGCTGGGCTCTGCTAAGGAGTACTCAATATCCTACGTCTCCAGAGATTTGAATATAAACTGGGGTGTTCAACCTCTTGGAGAACACAAGGTCATACAAAGATCTTAAAAGTCAAACACCACTACATTATCAAGGTTTACTTTCCTACAGGCACCACAATGGTTTGTCTCTCGTGACCCAGAATAACATCACAGCAGGTTATCCAAATGTGACTCTTCTGAAATATGTTTGCATAGCATCAAGCGCTTGCTAAGACAATGGCTTTTTGTAATCATTTGATCCTGTGGTAAGAAATGCTTTAAAATTAAATGCCCAAAACACATTTAACACATTTAGTTTTAATGAGAAAGGATGGTCATTGCATGTTAAATAAATACTGACTGTAACAAGCAAGTCAAGTTGCTGACTTTTAATAGCTGTGCAGTAAACTGTTTATGCACCATTATGTGGATTTGGAAACATCAGCAAATATGCTTTTAATAATCAATTGATACTTAACATATAATATCTGCCTGATTAAATCAAAAGAGATGGATGCAGCCACAGTAATTACTGTATATTGTTACAATGCCATTGGATTAGGGAAACATGTTTATTGAGGTAGAAAAAAGTCATAGGTAGATGCATATCTCCTTGTCTGTCTTCCTACTGCAGTACCTTGGGCTGTCATCTCATTGATTTCCCTAGGTAAGCAATGCTCACCCTAGTCAATAATTGGATGGGATACCACCAAGGGAAACCTGGAGTGCTGAGGGAAGTGATGCTAACAGTGCAACTGAGGCTGCTCTTTCATTTTCCAGATGCAAAGCGTGATGCTGGAAGTCCTCCGAAGTGCAGCATCCCAGAGGGGATATTGCATTCATCTCCCCTGCAGGCAGCAATCCACAGCTTATGCCATCGTTGGCAGAGCCATGGGTTGCTCCACCCAGACACACCCCACAGTGGGTAGCCACATTCCACTGCTGATGTTTCTAGATGCAGCATTGCTCTCAGCTTCTTGTCATAAAGAGCCCTCCGGCACAGGCTGAAGCACAGAAGACCATCAAAGCCTTCTTTCTACTTGCTGAGTATCCTTTTCTCACTCCAGAAGTCCCGAGAGCAAACCCTTTACTGGTCTACTTCATCACACCTCTGCTGGGGCAGGACCAGTGGCCAGAATGGCACCAGTTTGTTTCACAGACACTGCAGTTACTTGAATCACAATCCAGGTCTTGACACAGCAAAACCCAAGGCAGCTTAAAGCACCTGGGCTTCCCTATGTCTGGCAGTACCTAGCATGACATAGCACGAGCTGAACACGTAGCTCGGCTCCAGATCAAAACTTTGGTTACTGGGAACACAAATATGCTCCTATTTGCTGATAGCTGGAATAAAACTACCCTTAGGCCACATGTTTAAAGCCAAGGAAAGGAAATTTTGGCATAGGCTTTAAGTTTTTAAACAAACAACACATGCTTATTACAAATGCACAGTGTATGAAAATGTAGCCTGTACTAAAGACAGCTGGGGAAAATCCTCCATTGTGTACATTGCTGTAGGCTATACGAAAGCAAATGAGACCGTGGCACTTCACAAACACTGAGGGCTGGCTCATATGTGTAAAAGCAGAGGGAACCAACAGTTCCATTAAACCCAGGTCCAAGATTTATCACATAAATTCATCCTCCTTCACACCAAACCCTCTGCAGGACAGGAGAGCCTCTAGAACCAGACGTGAATGTTAGCAGGAGCTTAATTCCACTGGCTACAACAGCATTCTAAAGGCCTGAACAAAGAGGTCATATCTTTGAATCTCAAGCTCAGTTACCAGGGGCCAGAGTAAATATATACTGAAATAGGAGAACTTCAAAAGGTTCAGGAAAACATCTGAAGATATTTCAGGAAACTGCAGGAACACATCTTTAATTTGCTGCATGTTAGTGAGTCTAGAAGGCTAGGAGTCTCTCAGAGATCTGCTGAAATCATCACTTCTGGTCACACTTAAAACAAGATTGTAGAAAGATAAGACCAAAAGTCCCCCCCCCGGACCTCCCACCCTCTATCTCCTCAGCCACATGCCTGCACTAAAACAAAGTAGATGATGAATTTGAACCAATGCAGGAGAGAGCACAAACTCACCCGTTTTACTAACTCTGTGACCAAACCCAAGCCAAACAACAAACCCCATAAGGAGTGGTGTCTTAGAAAAGCAACAGAAAGCACTGTGCCTGCTAATGTTATTAATAGAGCAGCAGTAACAACAATGCTACTTTGGATTCCTAGAGCACCTTTCATCCTGGGTCTCAAAGCACTTCATAAAAAGCTGACTAAACATCACACTTCCCCATTTGAGGAGAAGTGAAAACGCAGCACAAGCAGTTTCAGAATAACCAGCCACCTGCAACACTTGAGCCCCAACTCCCTTGCCTTAATGAGACTCCACTCACTCGCCTACTGATTGGCAGAGTGGGATAATAGTCGCCATCACATCCCAAGGTTTCAGGAAACCAAGCAGACTTTCAAAAGACTTCCTCCTTGCTCCCAACCTTCCAACACCAGTATACATTGGTTCACTTTTGGATGGAGGCATTATGGGGTTTTTCTTCACTTTCCTCTAAATCATAAGGTAGAAACTGTAAAAGATAGCATGGGCCCTGATGGAACAGTAGTCCAATGTGATAAATGGCGTCTTGGCAACGAGTGGAGTGCAGCCCAATGGTACTAACAAGTTCTTCTGTAAGCACTAGAATTAGTCATCTACTCTTCAGAAGGCTGGCAAGTGTTGAGGGGGGGTTGGTTTTGGGTTTGGTTTGGGGTTTTAGGGATTTTTTGGGTGGAGAAAAAAGGTTTCTGAGTGAGGATTGTCCCATTACATGAATATTGCTGACATCTCCTCTGGATAGAGTCTCTGATGTCCAAGGGTGCGTCTGGATTTATGCAACTACAGACCTCACAAGGTCATTTTCCTCCTGTTTTCATGAAAACTTCCAGAAGTGAATGTGTTTGAGATTTAAATTTAGCTGAAATTAGTCGAGATGCTCAGTAATCACAGACCGAAAGACAGCTAGGCACCATGCTCACACAGGCCATGTTTCTGTATGAAACCTGGCTACAAACAGGTGAAGAGAAAAACTAAAAGTCATGTCAGCTGAAAGGTTTACCTGGAATAAAAGAAGAAAAAGCAGTATAACACAGAGTGCTGCTTTATCCACATAGTCCTGTGTAAATCAAGGGAGCTACTCAGCAAACAGCGGCTGCAGAGTCAGGCCTGGAGAAGGACTTCCTCTGCTCACCTTCTTTTGAGATGTGAAACCAACTCTGTATCAAAACTCCAAGGCTATCACCAGTGACAAGATCAAGCCACTACAAAGGGGTCTTTGAGAAAACAGCTTGCCACAGACTCAGCATCAGGGAATAATCCAGCTGCAGGGTCCACTGTACACAATCCATTGATAGTGATGGGAGGAGGCAACTATCTTCCACTATCACAGTCCACAGTCCTAACCAAAGCCTGGTCAGCCTTGCCAGCTGCACAGCCCTGCAATCACAAGTAAGAGCTTGCAGAGGAATGGCTGGGAAGCAGCCTGGTTTATTTTATTGTTTTGCAACTTCTTATTTATGAAAATGCTCTGAGAGCCTGGATACGGATCAAGTTCTGCTGCTCAGTATTTATTAGAGTCTCACCTGCCTCACTGGAATGGGAACTGGAGGCACTATGATTAATGGGATGGAAAAGAGAAATGTATAGTTTCCCTGCCACCTTGGTAAGCGCCTCCCTGTATCTTGTGCCAAGAAGCTATTTTACAGCATCGCAGTCCTCGGTGAATCTCTGCTGATTGCTTGCTGCCTCCCTACAGCAGCACTGCTCGGAGGTGTGGGGTGGCACTGTGTTTTATTCTGCAGCTGGAGCTGGAAGAGCACTGCGGTGCTATGCCAAGTAGAAAAAGGCCCTCATTGAACAGCAGTAAAAGCACTGGCTTAAAATATCACCCTAGTGGCATCTGCAGGCTGGGGAATAAACTAAGCTCTTCTCTGTGCTCCGAGAGCACCCACCAGTGCCAAAGAGGGATTTTTGGCTGCGCCCTGGCTGCTCTCCCAAAGCAATGGCTGTATTGCCTTCAGAGGTGGAGTGCTTTCAGCAGAAGCCTGTAGACCCAAGCAGTTTCAGTGGCTGCAGCCCGTAAAGCCCAATTGTTGGCAGGGCCCTGTCTCTCTGCCTTACTTCATCAGCCACCTCTGGTTGCTAAATTAAGCTTATGCCAGCCTACTGCTTTCAAGCTAAACCAAGAATTCACACTTTGCTCCAGTACAAGGCTGCAGGATGCTTATATTTTGCCACTGGTTAGCCAAGAAGCACTGCTGAATCTCAGACACAAGCAGCATTCAGAGGAACACCCGTCACGGTTTTGCAGTGGGAATTCTTCCTATCCCAGCAGTGACCTGCTCCCACAGCTCAGCTTACTCCAGCATTTTGAAGCACAACACAAATACCACTACTGATAGCTGCCATTTCATGGCTCTCAGCCCACACTACAACACTCATGGTGCATTGGGTCAAAACTGCTCCTCACACACTGAGATCATTGATTCAATCTATACTTTATCTACACTAAGAAAGCATAGTTTTTCAATGGTGAAAACAAAGGGTTGACGGGGGTACCAGAGGATTTAAAAGCCTCCTGCACGCCGTGTCAGGTATCCGGACACACACTGCACTGCACTCTCACCATCAGATCAAGAAGCACAGGGCTGAGAAGCCAAAAGGGGAAGGAGAGCGGAGTTTATTTCCTCCGGGAGAAGGCAGTTCCATACACAAATACACCAGCATCCTAGAGATGAATCAACCCTTCATAATGAAAAAGCCCCATTATCCCAACATCCTCAGCTGGTCCATCTTCCTTTGACTCTTACAGGACTGTGTCCTACAGATGCCTGGAGTCTCTGCAGTTATTTAGTTCTGCACATTATGATCTTTTGTCTTTGTGTTTTGACTAACTACTTACTGCTCCAGTGGAAGCGGGTGAGTACCAGTGTGTGGTAGCACCAGGCACAGAGGGGGCTGATGCTGCAAGGGTCTTAGACACACCACAGCACACTGCAGGGTTTGCCTTCAGATGCTCACCTCATATCCCTGCCCTGGAAGTCTACCACATAAAGTATGTCTATGGTCACATACACAGATTACTCCAACTGCAGACTACCCACACCAGCTCTGCTGCTGCCTCCCACTTCTTGACCCATAGCCCCCAAAACTGAGGGTCCCCACAGCTGGTTCTGCCCAATCTCTTTTAGTTTCCACTTTCCCATTGCCATGTTCCTATTTCCACATTTGGTAAGACAACTCAGACACATTCTACAACCTATCTCCTTGTGACTTCATCAGGGAAGTTCATTAGCAAATCTCAGTAGGTGACATCTCCCCTAGAGCTGATGTAGGATCACCAGCTCTTCTCACTCCTGGGCTTTTGGAAAGCATGCTCCTGCTCTAGGCAGCACTTCAACCACCAGCTGAAGCTTGTGATAGCCCATCCTTCCTGAGGATGTGTACGTACCAACTACATATGATCCCAAAAGAGTTTAGGAAGATTTGGCTGGACTCCAGTTAATTGGTACTGCAAATTAGGTTCTCAAGGTATTTGTCCCAATCATGTGATGGATGAGGCTTGTACACTATGGCTGCTTCTGAAGTCTCCGTTTTTATCAAAAGACTGGCAGTCTCTGTGGGCTCCACCAAGTTAAAAAAAGGTTTTCTGCTTCCCAAGCCCCTTTTCCCTGCTCATGGCTTCTCCCTGCTTTTTGTATTCATCTTAGGGCCTGCAGGAGCATCTGGAGGAATTCATTTCCTTCCCAGCCCACCCCTCCTTCTCCCAAATGAAAACTGGAGCTCATTCCTCCAAGTTGGATTTGCAGGAGAAATATGAAAACTAAAAGGCACACCATATAAATAAACATGCAATGGGAAACAGAAAAGGCAAAACACAGAGGCCCAACACAGACTAAAGAGACAATGCAGCATAACAAACAGGGAGCTATGCTTCCCCCGTGGCATTTTCCAGCTACATCAATAATTATATAATACAGCAGTTTGCCCATTTCTCAGGCATGGATCAATACTGACTGCTGTGCCACCATGCTCCTGTGGACCAAGTGGCTCTTCACAAGCCCACACTTTGCCTGCGCTGGGGATCAGCTGCATTTCACAGGGACTAGCAAAGCAGCAAGTGTGTTCTCCACACTATTGCCCATAGTGTGCAATTCTGGCAGCATTGGTAGGAAACTGCTTGCCTGTTTTTGACCCCCAACCACCAGCAGGAGATGCAGCTGAGGTATTGCTTTGGATAGGTGCTGCTGGTTGGCAAGAGGTTGAAAGAGGATTCATCCCATAAGTGCCTTGCATGCTGTGAACTTAGCAAGAAGCAGTTCAGCTGTCAAGTGTAAAGGTACAAACGCACCCACTTGTTTGGCCTCCCAGAACAACAATTAGGGGACAGCTTATTATTAGACTTATTCATATTCTTCCCAACAAAATATAACTCTCTAAACACTGCAGCAGGGATGCTAAAAACAAAATAACTTGGGAAAAAAAATATAAACAGAAAAATTCTGTGGACAGAGCATAATGAGCATCTCTGCTTCAAAGAGGGAAGTCCTGCAATTCCTCCCCGAATTCCCATTTTAAGTGTACAATCACTAAACATTGTGCTGAGGGGGGAAGATAATAAAGAAAACATTGAGAATTACGACAACCACAACCACCCTCTTTTCTCTTCTTAGCTGGCTTGGGATTCCTATGAAGAGCAAGCCTGAAATATAGATTTCAAACCATTAATACTATCGTTTAAACACTAGCCTGAGTGAAGGAGCAGAAGCTTTGGCTGACCTATGCAACTTCCCACAAATGGCAATTACCTCTAAAAGCTTCCCATGCCAAATCTAATTAAATTGAAAGAGACATTTAGAAACATAAACTCATTGGTTTTCTTTTAAAAGAGTGAACCATTAGGTTAGAGCTGACCAATGGAATGAAACCCACAAACAACTGCCCCCCCAATCAAACCCCAAAACCAACAGCCATAAGATGTGGATGGTGCATTCTTGCTCTATGCAACTGAACAGTCAAGTAACTGGCTTGGAGTATATGATTTTATTTTATTAGGTTGCATGCTGTCTCTGGTCAGGCTTTGTCTAGTGTTTGTTAGACAAGTATCCTGATACCACTATGTAAAATGTCAAGTAATATAATTGGGCCCCAGTCCTATCAAAGCCTTCTTTTAGACAGAACTCACATGTCAGTGGGATTTTCAGCTGATTTCCCTGCTGGAAAGCTGGATTAAAGGTCTTCCTACTGCAAAAATTGAAAAGCTCATAACAATGACACACTCATCTTGCCAATCAAACAGTAATAAGTAATAAAAGAGACTCTGAAAGAGCTCATCCTAAACAGCAAGAAGTCCCTAAATTAATAAACATTAATTATTTGCGTCCATTGGCCTATGAAAGCTTGTGGCACATTTCACTCCCACTGCAGTCACACAGGTAAGCACTTGGGTGCTACTGTGGATATGTTCTGCTACAAAAACATCAATGTAATGGATACAGTCCTTAGAACTCCAGAAGATGATTGCTCATCTCTCTTTGGGGGATGCGCAAATCTCTAACTAGGTGCCTCTGAACAAAGTGATATACGCAGACCTAGTAAGAACCAGTTGCTACAGAAGGATCCACAGTTTTGCAGAGAGAAAGAGGTACAGAGAGATAAAAATGGGTGGCACTGTAATCAAAATAGTATGTTAATGAATGTTTTCCCCTGTGTATAATGCATTGTTGTTGTTGCAAGTGTTGCTCCCAGCTAGGTTTTGGTCATGCAAATGGATCAGAGAAAGTATGCTTCCAGTTTGCTTAGAGGCTACTCAAAACATGAAGGACTGTTGATCTTAGGGTTGATCTAAATTAACAATTATTAAACTACAATGCATTTACAGAAATCACTGGATATATATGAAATTCAATATTCGTGGAACAAATGCTTGGTATTGGCTTCTCATTGGTGATGAATGATGGAAGTCAGGAAAAAGCAGAGCAACTTGCCCAGGTTGCAAAGACGCCTGGGTAGATGGAAACAGTGCAGCTGAACCTTTTGCCTCCTAACCAAATACACTTCCTCTCTGACAAAACACATCAGGAGAATGACGGAATGGGCTAAAACTGAGGAGTTACTCCAGCCCAGCTGACTGACAGTAGCATGTTACACCGTAGCAATCTGACTTCCAAATCTGAGTCTAGCTATTTTTTCCATTTCCTACCGTTATTAATTCAATGCAGTTCAGAGCCATTAGATTCAAATCAAACCAAAATAACCCACTTGGGCCCAGGCCATATATATGAATATTCACAAAATTTTGAACAGCAAAACTGCTTTTAGAATGAATCCAAATATTTGTCAGATAGAGAAAATAGCAGATTAACACAATCTGTACTGGCATGATGCTCTGGGTTTGCTGTTTGCCTCTCCCTGCCATCTATTCAAGTCCCTTTGGAAGACACTTTCCTGTGAGAACTCGCTCTCTGTTGCATGCTGATGACTGATAATGCAGTCAGCATATTGTAAATGGGAGCTGCTTTCCACTGTGAAGGGACAAACCCTAATTTACCATAGCCCTGGGTCAGATGAGAGTTAAATGAGCCAGAGCAGGACACAGCCACACCCTCCATGGCTGGGCTATGCAAGCTGCACGTGTACACACATAATCAATTAATTTGGGCTCTTCTGAATGCGACAGGAGAAAATTACATCTGAGCTCTGGCCTCAGCCAATCAATCCTACAGTAGCCTGATTTTTCTAGGAACCATGCTGCAGGCAAGGCTTGCATGACCTACAAAGAGAAAGGTCTCTGTTCAGTGAGCTCTCTAGCTCTACTTTCCCTTTCCATTGCTTCTGCTATTGTCCATAGGGCTGTTTTGTCACACTCACCCTACAGGAACTATCTTTACCCAGTTAGGACACATCAAACAGCATGTGACACATGCCACCAACTGCAAGAAGTCACTGAAGCTCAACTGTCAAATTGTATTTGCAACAATCACTTGTGATAAGCTTACAAAGCTAAAAACTCACCTTCCTCATCTATGTAGTAGCCACTTCCCAGAACTTACCTATTTGAGATATTACATGCCAAGAAAGAGAAGCAGATTCAAGAAAGAAGAAACTCCAGGAAAGGGAGTTGCAGTACTCAAGACTGCTTCACATGCAACAGAAGCCAAGCACTAAAATAACCAGGACCCCACTTGTTCCTTTCTAGAACTTGTCAGGCCTTGCAAGTGTCTTGAGCATCCCATCCTGCGTGGGAGAACACACAGGATGAAGTGTGAAAGAGACGGAAAATTCCCTTAGGGAAGAAAAAAATAAAAAATAAAAAAATTAAATCAGATCCTTGCAGAAGAAAAGGCCCTGCAGAAACATACGTAATTATTACCTACATTTATAGCTTTATCAAGTACCAAAAAGGTCAGTGTATGAGGTTTTTCTTCTTGGTAATGGAAAATGACACTCCCAGCCTTGCAGACTCTAAGTTCTGTTGGTTTACTTGAACTGTAATTATCCACTTCCGAACACAAAACAAAGATTACGAAGTAAGCACTACTAATCTTAACCATGCTAAATCTGTCAACCACAGCTTTGTTACTATATCTGTCTGCATTTGTTGCAGGGATGCTGTAGGCAAGTGAAACTACTAGCAATGAGTTCCCCTGCAGTTAGGATGCTACACACAAAGATAGAACCAGGACTCAAGGCAGGGAACTGGAAGTCAGTGGTTCCATCCATCTTGTTTCCCTTTTGCTTTGGGTTTCTCTTTATTACCTCAGTGGTTTTTGCAAGCTTGTTCTTGCTGCGTGCAGAATGGCCCATGCATTTCAGACTGATGTCTCATTTTCAGGAATGACAGATTCATCAGAGCTCATATCTCATTGACAGCTGATGAGCTCTGCTCTCCCAAGTGACCAAAGCCCTTGTTTATAAAGGTTGTTTAAATGCTTTAATAGTAGCTTAGAAACCTACTGCACAAAAAACCAAGTTTAAAGCAATAAAAATAAATATCCACAAGTGAAGCTAAATGGATATAGAAAAATTGAATCTCTGTCATTATATTTGTATCTATGTATACCTAGATCACTCTGGAAGATGAAGCCTTCCGCCCTGTCTAAATACTGTGTCTTCTAAGGGCAGTCTTAGTCAATATGATGAAATCTGCATAATGAGATCTTCCCTGTGGAAGAACTGAGAGTTTAAAAGCCCAGGAAACAAAGACTACATGCTTGGTTACTTCCATGGGTATGTCAGACTGCAACAAGTTGTATCCTTGTGTGTTCTGTGCAACTACCGACAGCAGCATATCCTCTTCCTTGTAACTCAGAGTGCCCATATCTCAAGTCTGTCTAAAACAATAAGAACTTGCTGCGTGTGCCAGACCAGGATTGAGATTAACTACTATAGGATCAGAGTGGATACTTCCAGGACTTTTGTAACTGGAGAACAGTTAAATATGTCCTCACATTTATCAGGATATAAAATGGTTCTCATTAAAAAGTCAATGTTTATCACAACACTTCACATCAATACCCAATTTTACATAAGTCGGTCATCTCCATATACATGGGGTATACATGAAGATGCCACTTGCTGCAAGATGGTACCTTTTTAATAATGATCTCAATACTGACAAATAAAACTACAAAAGCTGCACAATCTTAAACTCAAAACTTGGCAAAAGCTGAAGCTATGCCTGGACAGAGTAGAAACACACCAGTACGGCACAAGAAAACTTGTCAAAGAGTTTGCCATAGGCATTCAGTGAAGATGACCAAGCATAGCATGGCAGAGCATTGATACACTTTGCTGTCATGTAGTGGATTCATTTTGCTTTCTCAGCTCTCTAAATACATGACAAAGCAACCACTGAGACTGTCAAGAGAACAAACACCTGGAAGATGAGAGATGCCAAAAAAACTAAAGTAAAACTAAAAACTCCTCATCTGTGAATTGTGGAAAGTTTAAGCCCATAGATACAGAACCAATATATAAAGTGCTCAGCCGTGCCCATAGTAGGGGGGTTGAAACTCGATCTTAAGGCCTTTTCTACCCAAACCATTCTGTGATTCTATGGTTCTGCTGAGGTAGCAGTACAGAGTTTTTTTGTACTTGCACTTTAGTGGCTCTTGTATTGTAGGTGACATTCCTCCAGCTGACAGTGGCATCTGAACAATGTCTGGACCTTTCAGCTGAGGTTCTACTGTTAAGCATTGAAAACACATCTGTTAGTGTTCAAGAAAACACTGGTTTTCTCATGAAAGCAAAACCACAACATTACATGCTCTCATTAGCCTTTGACATACTGTTCACGACGTGTATAAAAACTTCATTATTTCCAGCAAACAGAAGAGAGACTGCAGATTTAAATACTTAGACAAGTGTCATGTGTTGCATTAAGGGAACACAGAACTATGGCTCAAGAAATATAAAGGCAATTCTTAACTGCGTAGAGCTCTCCTCCATTAATGCCATCCTGGCTGTCAATACCAATGGTCTTCCTAACTCCTGGCCAGGATTAACTACTCACCAAACTGGGAGATCACTGCAGTTCTACCTAAAAAGGTAGAGTTGAAAGGAAGGTGGGTCAATTCACAGAAGAGGTTTCTTTCTTCATCATGCAAGAGTAGGTTGAATAAGAACAGAATCCATTTATCAACAGTACCTTAAAACTCCAGGGCTCCTAAGGTTTATTTGATTTCAAATCATGGCATGCCTGCTCTACTGTGACTTCATGAAAAGCTCTCTGCAATACAAAGGAATCTCTAGACTTGGCTTTCCTCCTCTCAACCCTCCAACTGTTCTTCTCACATTCTCTCAGTTCAGCCATACTGCACAGCAGTGAGAGTCCCATCCTTACTGTCTGTAAGACCCAGTGAGCATCTAAGAAGGTCAGGAGATGATCTTCATCAATGGAGAACACCAGGTCTCAGTAAGGTTTCCAAAATGACATCTACCAGACGGGCTTTCTTATCTTAAATAATATTGGAAAGAGTAAAAAGCTTATTCTGCAGCTGTAAGACCAAGGTTTCCTCTAAAAGAAGAGTACCCAAAGAAGAGAACATGGACACAAATTCCCAACCTCATGCAGGGAGGATCTGCATAGTGACGCACAGCAGCCCAGCGTTAGTGCTAACAACATATCTCAGGCTGGATTCTACAGGCAGCTCATGATGGGTTTCTGTGGGGAAATTACTTCTCCTTCCTGTGTTTTCGTTTCACTGTAGGGAAGAGTTAACTCTCCAGAAAAAAAAAAGAGGAAAGGAGAAAAGGGAAAAGTACAACCCATCCCACATTAGACCAATTAAGTAAAAATATGTCCTAAAAATAGACCTTCACTACCCTTCTGTACTAGTTACACAGGGGATTCAGAGGAGGAAAAAGGAGAAAGCATGAAAGGATGAAACTCCCACTGTGTTTCAGAGTGTTAAAATGGATAGTTAAAGCAGCTTTCACATTTGCTCAGCACAATGTCCAGGAATGCCAAGCGAACCTTTGCCCTCTTCTTAGGAAGATAACACACTGAACTTTCAGTACACATCCCACTTTCAGCCAGCATTAAAGTGGCTTTGATTCGATTTAGCTTAATTCCCTTTAAAGGAAAATTAAATGAAATCAAGTGAAAGCAGTTTTGAATTCCAAACGACTGTGTGTGTGCACGCATCAGTTTAATACAGTTTACATAATCCACTTGAAACCCACCTTGTTACTTAATTCAGATCAACTTTCCCCCTGTGCTCCTGCTTAAACAAGCCCTTAGAGATAGCATTAGCCATCCTCAAGGAACAGCTGATTTCATTATTGACATCTAACCCTAGAGACAAATATTCAGGAAGGGACAATGTAGTTGCACACAATTTATATGTGTGTCACAGAGAGAACAATGCTCTGTGTACAGCTACAGAAGTAATTAATATACTGGGGGTTGTTGTTCCATTAGTCACTAATTACACAGAAGACCAAGAATACAGAAGCCTTGTTCCTAGCAAAGAAATCACAGCTCCAGAACTACTGAATTGATAATTGAGCCTGCTTTTTTGTTCCCCTAGGGTAAACTCTGTACCTTTGCCGTCATTTAGCTGAAGACACCACAGATTATATAGATCCAGAGGCAAGGGCTGCGTCTTGCAGACCACTGTTCAAGAACTTCTGAATTACAGCATTTGCATGAGGCAAGTCAAGGTGAGTTCAGTGACTGAACAGAATTGCTTCTAGTCTTTGTCACAACATATAAGAAGAACAGTTTGTCACTGAAGGTTTTTGCTTCCTCTTACAAAATCCAGGAGAAGTGTGGCAACCTTGGCCTGCATCTTCTCATCAGTCTATGGCAAACAGACAATATCAGCTCTGGCTGAGGGTTGCTTTAAAGGATCTTGAATTCTGCCAAGATACCTTGCAAAAGTCAAAAAAAAAAAAAGTAAGAAGGGAGGGAAGAGAGAATGGAGCATAATAGAGCTTTTACAATGATGTTGCAATAAACAGCAATGAATTTGGCAAGCCACAGAAGCAACCCTGGCCAGCCAGGGAAAAGGGCATCAATGGGCTCAGATCCAGCGCTTTCCTTACTATCTTTTCCCTATGTTCTTTTTCTCCATTGTTCACTGCATGCCCTTGCTTCAGGAATGCATCATGATCTGTGCTATCCTGTGACCCAGCCAAGCCACAGCTCTAGCATTGCTGCAGGTTGTAAATGTTTGAGCAAAGCCATACAGGAAAGGTACAACCATGCTCATTTTGGTCTTCTGTCACCAAAAAGAGAAGCAACCATCCTTCTTGCTGTTCTCCTGGCCATAGCAAGTTAGAACAGAAAGGTGATTGTCTGACCTTTCCCCCCACCAAAGCAAGGACCCAGGGCTAGAAGACCTTAGAAAGAGGCCAGTTTACAGAAGTGGCAATATCCAATTAGGTTTTGTAATAGCATTTAATGGAAACTTCTTGCCTTCCACCAATGACAGATCTCTCCAAGGATCTGTGATTAGGGCAAGCTCCCTGCTGATATGGGAAAAGGGATGGACACAGTGCTCAAGACAGCATTACACCTTTTTTAATGAAAGCTTACACCTCCAGAAGTTGCTCACTGGAACAAGTCAATGAACCATTTTGATTTCATTACTTGGAATCCGAACTTCGAAAATTAAAGCTTAGTCAACTCATCTGTGGCCTGTGTTGGCCTCGAGTCAACAATTCCAGAAAAATAAAATGCATGTCCTTCCCTCCATTTTTCTTTGTTATAGTTCTAAATAGAAGAGGGAGATTGTTTTAGCCTTCATCAGTGTTTTTACAGTTAAAAATTGTATATACCATATGCATTTTTTTTTTTTACACTTAAAAGTCAAAGAGCATCCAGTTGACTTCAATACAAAAATGCTAAATCATCCCTAAAACTGACCAATTCTTTACTATCTATGATGAGGATCAAGGAGCAAAGATTAGCCTTATAATCAAAATTCAATTGTATCCGTAACTACTCACAGACTACCACTCTGCTCCACAAGGTACAAGTGGAGATAATTGACAAGATGGATTGAATGATCCAATAGGTTTAACTTCTGCAAGATTTTATTGCAAAGACTTCGTCTCAGCTTAACTAAGTAGAATACCACATTTATCCATGGAGCTCAAGAAACACTGAAGAGGGAACCTGGATCAGCTAAGTTTCTGTTCTAGGAAGACACATTTATATGAAACTACAACAGAAAGGAAGAAAGAAGATTGGGACCCATCGCACAGGGAGCATCTTCTATGCATGGGGGTAGATGGGGATGGAACTTCCTTCGTCTTTGTTTTCATTGCACAGACAGGTAAGTGCAGGCATAAACTGATTAATGGACTGACTTAAAGAAAGCCTGTGGCAAAGGCAGGGATTAAGCCCAGCTCCCCCGAGGATCAGTCCAGTAGCTTAAGAAAAAAAACCCATATCTTTCCATTCTGAAATACTGTAGCTTTCCTTTATAATTAAACAGCATGGATTTAAGGGGGTTGATTTTAACTGTCATTGTACTCAAAGAGCTTGCACCGGTCAAGTGGGAAGAAATTGCCTTGCCAACCTAAAAAGGCTTTTCCTTTACTTAATTCCAGGCTTCTAAGCTTTCAGAAATAGAAAATATTGCATAAGCAACAGTACCGAACAATTCTGAAGGCATACTGAAAGCTTTTTATACTCTCCCATTTTAATAGATCGTCATTTTGCTCTAGATAGTATATGGTTACAGAATAATATGTATGGGTTTAATGTCTGGTATGATATCATCAAAGGCAAAGATATTGAAAATTCAATTAAAATATAGTTTAGGATATTGGCTTATTTTAATTTCCAGTCTCCTGTCTCCCACCCACCTTCTTTGCACCCAGGAGCTCTTCCCAAGACCTGAATCTAGAAGTTACACACTGAATCTTTTCTCCCGTAACTCATAATCTGAAGTTCTTCATACTTCTTTCAGCATCTGACTATCTAAAACCTCATCTTAAAATTCTACAAAATCCCTATTCTCCTTTAACAGAAGGGAACACTGAAGTGTTGGGACAGGAATAGTTCCTATCAAGGACAAAATTAGATAGGTACCCCAAAGCCTTGTCTCTTTGCATTAAGCCCTGGGTCGTTTATGCTCACTAGAGCTATTTTAAACTATGGTTGCCTTTTTTGAGCAGGCTCAGAGATGGAACATAAATTATCTCACCACAGTAAAGCAACTCCTTCCTCTGCCATTTCCAGTTACCTTTGACTGGCATAGCTTTTGCCATCATTTATGTTCTTCTTGCTTGTTTGACCAATGGAGATCACTCACTGTCAGTGCACTGTGTTTCATGGTACAGAGAAAAAGAGAATCACAGAATGGTTTGGGTCAGAAGGGACCTTAAAGCTCATCCAGTTCCAACCCCCTGCCACAGGCAGGGGAGCCTTCTACTAGAGCAGGTTGTTCAAAGTCCTAGAGGAACCCGATTAGAGAAACAGCAGTAATTTCAAGAGGCAAGCAATGAACCAGTCTTCCAGGCTTCAAAAGTTGTCCAGAGTTTTTCCTGATCCTTCCTAAAATATATGGGAGAGCACACCTCAGGGTTAGCTGCTTTGGTTCCTTGCTAAGCTGAAGTGTCAAGCATCATTGCACATAACAAGACCTCCTCCAGACAAGCACTGTTAGGACAGAAGAGAGATCCTTGTTCTATTCTCTCTCACAGACAATGCCCAAGAACACTTGCTCCCTGGAAACTGAACATGAATTGGCTTGAGTTAGGTTTGAGAGAACAGAAACCTAAAGAGTTTATGTGGCCTGCCTACATCTTACCCTGACTACAGTAATGGCAGTTGCTATCCTTGTCATATGAAATATTATCACTAACCTACTTGCTTCTGAAACTCCCCCAACTTCTCAAATTTTATTATAATAAATTGTATATCTAAAGCATTATACATTTGATACCCCTTTACTTTAATGGGACCGGGCAGTTTCCGTAAGAGAGAAGTAGCTCATCGGATTCTGGGACATTTCATAATCAAACCTACCTGTATGTAGCTCACAGAGATGTGAAGATTTAGGTAAAGCACCATGGTCACTGGTCCCTAGTAAACTGAAAAATGGGCTCTTCAAGGCATAAGAAGAGTCCCAATCCAATTTCTCCCTTTTCTGTGCCCCATACAACCACCTAAACAAAAGCTGGTTGCATCCCTGTTTTACAGAGGGAGGAAAACAAAGTAAAGAAATTCTCATAATTAAGCAATGGAAGAGATTTAAACAAAGCCAGTGCACAAGTCCTTAGCTCAGCACGTAGTTCCATCTCTCAGCATTGCCTGCAAAAAAGACCATTAGTCCCCACGTTTGGGTTTGTATGGATTATAGTGCATTCAGGTAGCCACCCATCTAGAAACAAGTGAGCTATTTCTACCCTTCTGGTTCCCATAAACCCTCCTGCACACCACCACTAACATTTACCTTTTCCAGCAACTGCCTTCATGCTGTTTGCAGGCGAGTATCTCCAAGAGCAGACTTTTGCTAACTATGTCAGAGATATGGCTTACACCCAACAAGAATGGAGGTCTTGGCCAAGGGGTATATGCAGTGCCTGCACAGCAGCTGAAGGAAAGATGCACATCTGTACCATAGGGAGGTGAAGGAGATAAATAGAAACTTGCTTCTCCAGTGATGCTGTCCTTGTGCAGCACACATTTTGAAGCCTTCACACACTGGGAGGCCAGTTGGAAGCAAGTGAAAAATCCTCTGTAAATTCTTCCTTTTTGAAGGTGATGACTTTTTTTGCCGGCTCTCAAGACATGCTCTTTCTAGAAAGGCTAGCTGCTTGTGCCCCGCTTCATACTTGACTGTGGATTTAAATATGCAGGCATTGCTGCTAGGTGAGTGCCATTTGAATTGACAAACTGGGATTTCTGCTGCGTGCTTCACACTTAATGCAGCCCTGCCTAGGCTTTGAAGGCAACGGCTTGTTGCCTTGGGGTCTGAAACTAACAAAGCCAAGCAGAACAAGCCCAGGGCTCCCATTGGATTGCTCGATCAAAGACAGTATTAAACAGCACTGTTTTTATAACTACTATTCTGGGGCACTTGGATAGCAAGACAAAGGAGATGAAGTTAATTTCTGTTATCATAGCCTGGTGCAGCTGCAAGGGCCCTGGGAGAAGCCATCTTATCTTTATGGCTTTATGCAGCCTGTGCTCTTGCAGGAGCTCCCATTAAGAAAACAGGGTTTAAAGGCTTGTCAGACGCACTCCCCTTTTCCCCACACCACTATCCAGTGCACCCCTTTTCCTTCCCCCAGACACCTTCCACACGTTTTATTACAGACACCAGGGAGCCATGACCATTTCCTTTTACCTCACACTCTCTGCTTCACCTTTCCTGTCACTTGTGCTGCCCATTTCAACACCCAAGGAGACCCAAACAAGGGAAGTCTTACACTTAGCACATAAGTGTACTGTGTAAGGGGATCAAACAGAGAACAAGTTCCCCAGGCTCTTCTTTACCACACACCTAGCTCATCACCTCAGACAAGTATCTCAGCCATTGGCTTGTATATGGTCAACTGGGATAACGTACCGTATTTTTTTATACCATTAAGTATGATGGTGGCAGAAATCACCAAGTAGTATTTCAGGAAGAAGTGGAAGGTATATCCCGATGAGAAGCACTACTTGGTACACTTGAGGCAATTTTAAGATACCTCTCTTACAAACCACCATGGCATGGCTAGCAGATAATCTTTAGAATGGATAGTTGTCTGCAGCAATCCTATTTCAGGACTGCCATAAGTACTTTGGAATCTGCTTTTCCTCCTTACTCTTTATCCATAGTTGAGCATAGAGATCACTTATGGAAAAGCAGCAGTGTGGTAAAGGAGGAAAAAGCTCCAGAGAGCTTTTGTTTAAGGTCTTCCTCTTCAACACCCTATGTCATATCTCTGCAGTCAGTCAGACATACCCAGTGTTTACCAAACTGAGGATAGGGCACAGAAGCAGGACACTGCTTAAGATGAACAGGGGACTGCAGGAACTCACTTGCACCAGTGGACAGAGCATCCCATTTTTCTCCTCTCAAACTGGGAACTCACCTTGGGTCTTTGACATCTAGGAAGACTTACCCCCAAAAAAAACAAAGACTCCTATACAGGAAGCACTCTTTGCTAATAACTAATACTGGATTTCACAAACTGGTTCTTCAAGTTCCCTAATACATACATTAAAATACAAATAAGTTTGACTGGAAATTTTTTTGCATAGATCCAACAATGATGCACACAAAATGAACAGAAGTACAACATCAGGCTCAAAAGGGGTAGTTATGTCCAGCTATATGCTGATACCTTACATATCTTCCTGGTATCAGAGTTCTGCTACTAAGAGATCAATACAGATCTCCAACAATTTCAGAACAAAAATTGTCCATTCTAACTGCTGAAGGCATAAAAAAAGCTGTTCATAACCCAGAAGTAGCCAGCCTTCAGTTTTAAAGCAAACCTCCTAGATGGAAATTGCTGCTTTATTTAAGCTTATTGAACATCTAACACCAGGAAATGTGCAATTCATGAAATTTTCAGTGAAAATGTACAAATGAGACTTTCTGATTCATTTTAAATATGTGAAATTATCAAAGTTTCATGCAGTGTCGACTTTGGCCATAGACAGCAGTTAATTGAAAGTGCAGTTCTAGTCCTTAAAAGAGTCCCCATGAAAGTGGAAACTTGTGTTTTATTGTCTCTTAGTCATTTGCAATTCAAAGATGCCCAAGTTTATACATGGAAATGTTTTTCTAGCTGCCAGCCTGTGCTGCAAGACACTACTGGATCTGAAAACCAGAGTAGATGCTTTGCTTCTTGCACTTGTAGGATGATAAAAGTTCTGTGGATTCTACAAGCTACATAACATGCCAAGTTACCCAGGTGTGACCTCTAAGCCCAAGATCAGACCTCATGAGGACTCTGCTAGCTTCATGGGTAGGATTGAAGATGCTCTATATGGAACACCAACAAAAGGAACAAGCCAGACAGGAACAAGCTGCGTTTCACAGTGCCACCAAAAAGAGAAGGGTAAAGTAATTTCACTCAGGAGGGCAGAATGATCAAAAGACAACTGCACTTCAGCTCATTCCCTTTTTCATTCCTCTTCCAGAAATACACTGGTTTAGAATTTGTTTATCCTCAAGATGGAATAGGCAGTGCAAAGGACAACTAAATCAAATAACATATCTTCAACCTCATAGAGAAAAGCAGTGTAAAACCAGCCTAAAACTTCTGCTCCCTAAGATTGGATTAGGGACTCCATATACAGTCTATCTAAACCAGACAAATAGCTCCTTGGTTTTCCACACAAAAGCCTCCCCAAAAGCAAAAAAAATCCCAAAAGGTGTTAGGCAACCTTCTACCCTACAACAGACCAGAACATGAACTCCAATGCAGAATTGATGGTTTCTATCAAACATTAGGTCATACCTTCTTGGTATGACCCTTGTGCAAGAGGCAGACATTGTAGAAGCTGCTGAACTACTCTGCTACAAGCACATCTTTGGTCCCTTGTTTTGGTCACAAAACTGCAGCAGCAGGAAACAAACAGGTATTTGGTTGTAGCTTAATTCAGAGGAATAAAAGACCCATGCCTCCCTCTTCCTTGCAGCTCCCGTGAGGCAATATCAGGAGCAAAAGGGACTTTGTCACACTGCCTGGATGCTGCAGGGCAGGCACTACACCAACCATTTTAGAAATGCAACAGAGCTGCCTGCTTCCAAGCCTGCCAAGGGATCTGGTCAGGAATTTGGAGCTCTGTTTTATGTCCACAGCACTATCTATTGGCTATCTACGGGCTATTGGCTGCTGAAATACCTGGAAGGACTGCGTGCTGCTGCTGCCACCCCTGCTTACAGATCCAGCAATTCACTGTGACAAGTGAGGGGTCTCCCACAGCCTGCCCTTCAGCACAGCAAGCCTAAGCACAGAGACAAGGAGCTAGTGTGCCTTTAGAAGTACAAGCTCTTTTCTCTTTGTCTCTGTGGCAAGTACAGACCTTTTTGCTTCACATTCTACCCAGCAATTAATGCAAGCCCCACGCTGAATATCAGAAGTCACAGAGCTCTAACTAACGTGTATGGTGGCTAAAAATACAATTTGGAGAGAAGAAAAGAGGCCTCTTCAGAGCAGATCAGAGCCCAGGGACTGATGTGTTTTCTCAACTGTGGGATAACCACATTCCAGATCCTGCTGTGTTTTGGAGCAGAAACAACCTGGATGCCTTACATTGCTTTGGCTTAGAATCAGTCTCCACTTCTTTCAGAAAGGCCATTCCAGCAGTGAGAAATCCTGCCTTTTTTCATTAAACATCCACATTTTCCCAAGAAGTTTGTGGTTTAGAGTCTTTGAATGATCATTTTTACATATGAACTCTGACTACTAACAGAAATAGTTATTAATAGCATCAATCAACTTTTTTTTCTGCTTTGTTCAAACATGTGAGTAACAGTAAACCAAAAAATTCATTCATTCTTGTTTGAGAAGAGCCTCCTTTCCTATCAAGACTGATATTAAATAGTGCTACCGTTAGCTATCTAAACCAGAAATATTAGGGGGCAGATGTGTAGGTTATTCTGTATTTTAGCTTTGAAATACTTAGATTTTTCTTCCAGAATCCAGAACATAGCAATACAACCACAGGCTTGCATCCAACTGCCCTCTTCTTCATAGAATGTTGGGTCTCCCTTTTCCTTTCAGAGGTGCAGTTTATACAACCCGCAGAGGAACCTCCCAGCTCTAGCCCCTACAACCAGTTGCAGGAATCCATTTCAAGGCCTCCTGCTGCTGTGCCTGTGCATCAGTATCTAAAGGAGGTGCAGCATCGCTCTCCTACTCACCAGCTGGGTGCTAAGCTACAAGTGTTCTGGTGAGGTTAGAAAAAGATTAGCAAAATCCCATGCAACAATGATTAAAAGGTGCTGTAACGAATCCATTTCTCCATGCAACAAACACAATTACTAGATAAATTATCTCTCACCCTAGTCCTCTCTCTGCAGCAAGCACAGAGTGAGAGCCCTCATCCTTTGGGCTCCAAATATATGGTCCAGCTTTTAGGTGATACAGGCTTTGAATAATGGTAGCAGCAGCAACTGTGTATGTCCCTCTACGAGTCATGCCACTAGAGGGCATACAGATTGCCTAAATAATTCCCAGAAAATAGAAGGTCCATTGGTATCTGGGCCAGTATTTCAAGGTGTCCGCCTCGATGAGCGTGCATCCTACCATCGAACAGCACATCGTCTCCGCCAATACAGATTCTCATGTTTAGAGTCTCCAATCTTTTTGCTTTCTTCATCCTTTACTGAATTTCTTATGTGTCGTAGTTTTCCCATTCTGGTATAAATGCAGCCAACTAATTCTACATAAAGGAGAGTAGGAATTCTGTATTTTTTCCAGGACTTACATATCTATTAAAGAGATGACTATACCACCAAAAATAAGGATGTTCAGTGTAGACAAATCAAGCCTGCAGCATTCCTCTTCTCTGTTTCAGAGCCAGAGCCCAACTGCATTCCCACTGAATCAAATTTGAACAAACAAGCTCTTCCATTCTGCTATAGAGCATTGGGTAAAGATGTTCTTACTAACAGCCACCTTGCTGTTGTAGTCCTAAGTCCTAAGCCAAGCTAAGAAGCTTCATTTTCCAACCAGAGTCAGCTGTATCTGCAACTTGTTCCCTGGCACTGCTGAGACCCTGAAGCTGGCCCTGAACAGACTAGAAAGATCCAGCAACATTTACCAGTCTGGAGGCAAAATAGTTCTTTCTTCTTGCCCATGAAACAGATTGCAATTTGCATAGTCCTGTACCTGAGCTAATAAACTATGATGAACTCTCTCTCTGGATCTGCATCCGTGGCACAAATAATCTTCAATCTGGGTAATACCCATTATGTATCCTGGCTCTTGAAGCTCAAACTGCAATATGTTTTGCCTATGGAAGTCAATGGTGCCAGCCAACACAGCAACCACTGCAAAACTTGCTGTCAATTCAGCTTGTTTTCTTCCCCCCAAAAGAAGTGTTAAACTGAGCAGCCACCACTACCCATTCAGCTTTCGCTATTGAGTCTCATTGTGAACAGGATAAGAGTAAACCAGCTGTCTGATTACCACCCACCATTGATCAACCATGGTCTTCTACCATGTTGTCCCGCTTCTGCCTCCTTTGTAGGATCAACTTCGTCATCTCCTACCACAGTGTTCCGTCTCTACCTTCCTTGTAGGCCCAACTTCCTCCACAGATGACCTTGGGAGGGCTCAGCTCTTGTGCCATGCCATTAATGCCACAGGCTCACCCACATAAGCTTCTGAGCCTGAAGGGACCAGTCCGCTTTTTGGTTACCATTTTGAACGTGTGAAAGGTAAAGAAAAAGCAAAGGCAATGGGAAACCCATCATAGCCTGGCACAGCTTATAGGACAAAGTTACAGCTACTAGAATTTCAGGTTATTGGGTGTCCAGCAGACTGCCTTTGCCCACCTATCAGGCAAATCTGGGTGAATACTTCACTAAAGGAAAGAGGAAACAAAGTCTGACTTGAGCAGTTGATAACCAGGACTTTATTTCTTAATACAAACTACTTCCTTGTGAGTCCGTCTTGTGCCAGTATCTGTGTCACACCAGAAGTAATACAAGGGAAGAAAGGAAAATGCTTTAAAGTGTATGGTTCTTTGTCAGACTGAAAGTATTAGCTGTGATTCAGAAATTAATGACAGCATAAAAATCTATTAAGGCATCTAGACTGTCTCTCAAGGGACCTTTTCAAGCTTGTAGAGCATGGATTATTCTCCAGGGTTCTGCCCAACCAAACTTCAGATATCCCAAATGACAGCAATTCCACCACAGTCCTTAACAAAGCTATTTCACCACCTAATCTCTTTCTTCCACTAAGTATTCTTTTCTCTTGCCAGTTTTTCTATCTTCCCTTTTCCAATTTTCCTACCATGAGAGACACTTCTAGCTCTGAGTCCACACTTGACAACTCTCCACTCCTTCCCAGTATGCCTAGATCATTAGCATAGCTCCTCTCTAGTCATTTAGCCAAAGCAGCTATATATTTAGCTCTCACAAGCATTCCTCATAAGTCAGTCCCTCCAGCCCCTTAATCATTCTCCTTGCAATCCTCTGAATTCCCTCTAATTTTGTTTACATCTTTCTGGAATTGAAGTGCCCGGAAGCAAAGCGCTGTAAACAACAACAGCTCGTTATCTGGCTAGACTGTAATTCCGGTGATCATAGCACCGGCCCCACACATGCCATACACACAGAGATACATGCACATGCTCATCCTCAGACACAGCATCACTATGGGATGCAAGTCCTGGCCAATGATATTCCCTCTTCTCCAGTGAGATCAGCTGGGCCTCTTTGAAGAAAACCCAGTTCCAATCAAGAGTAGGGGTAGGTCTTCTACTTGAGCCTCAAGCTGCACCAAGGAAGGTTTAGATTGAGATTAAGAACAATTCATTGTCCAAAGGGTGGTCAGGCATTGGAATAGGCTACCCAGGACAGTGGTGGAGTTACTGACCATGGAAGTGTTCACCAACCATTTAGATGAGGCTCTCAGTGACAAGGGCAATTGATGGCCTTAGCAGCCCTGGGATAGTGGTTGGACTTGATGGTCTTAAATGTCCATTCCAAGCAAGCTGGTTCTAAGCTTCTATAATTCTGCAGTGTCCTTACAGCTCTGGTTCAAATGAGTCTTCCTGTATATTTGCTCCATTGTTTTTTCCAGCTTTGCAATTCCCACTGTACCCAGGAATGATCACAAGCCAAACTGAACTCATGTTCCCACTACCCACCACAAACACAATCCACAACATAACCTAAACCCCTCCCACATGATTCACATTCCTCAGGTTCCAGCTCCATCAAGTAGTGGCAGATCCCATCAAAAAAAGAGGGCCACTCTCACTAATGACTTCCCTGACCATTTTCTCCTCAGGGAAACTGCAGCTAACTCTTGGTTGAAAGAGCCAGGACTACCACACTCTTCAGTGGCAGCTGTATTGAAACCCCTTTCCCAAAGAGACTTCAGCAGAAGGTCAAACCTAAAACCCCAGGGAAATAAACTGGATGATATATCCCTGACGATGTTCTTTCAGCTGCCTGCAGACATAAAACAGGCACCAGCTACTGGCTGCACTCAGGTTATATATTTTTAAGGTTTTTGTCACACCTATAAGGGCGACAATTTTCAGAACATTTCTTGTTTTAGATGATAGTTGAGTCTTTGATGTAATCTTATGACAGAAGATAACACATCGCAGAAAAGCCTTTAAGCACTTGTGCCTTAATCTGTTCTTGAAACTTTAGTTGGAATTTTTCCAACAAAAACACCCTTTTTCCTCATTAGAAAAATGTCAATTCAGTGAGGCAGAAACGCTCTTTGGTTTGCTTCAACAAACTCCTGTAGAAGAGCTTTAGGCAGGGTTCTGCAAGAAACCTGGGGGTGCTCTACGCAAAGGGTTCTAGCAGATAAAAGTCCTACTAAGTCTCTCCCTGTAACAATTTCAATGCTTCTTCTCACATAGCATCCCCAGGCCTGCGTGAACCTCAGAGCTGGCACTTTAAGGATCCCAGGTATCCAGTGAAGAAAGCAGGGGCTTGAAATCTCCTGTCCTCCCAGTACATTTCACATCACTGTTACACCTTAACAGCAGCTCAAGCAGTGCTTCAGCACCAGAGGCATCTTAGAATGTCTTGTTTCCCTTTCTGTGCTTGGTCGGGTTCTTGTGGGCAGCAGGAAGAGGGAGAGAAAGAGACCAGAAACTCTTCAGGTTGACCAGGGGGGTGAGCAGAGCCTAGAAATAGAGGTCTTGTGAGGTCCATTGGAGCCTCAAGAAAAGCTTGCTGCTACAACGCTTTACATCAGGACAGACAGAGCAAGGCCAGCCAGAAGGGCCTTTCCTCCCTTTCCTCCATGCACACAGCAGACCAGAAGAGAAGGAAGACCCTGTATTGCCAACCCTAGCTCTAGGTCCCTCTGGGACAATGCCACAGCTCATTTACCTCATGCTGCAGCCTGAGTTTTTTATTACTAGCAGTCCAATCTGTTGCAGCTCTATGGCTGTTCATAGTACACAAACCAGGCACTAGTTGGTACCTAGGCTACATGGAAATGGAGAAGTTCTGTATCCTCACTTCTGCTCTCACAGTTACCTTCCTTCCATCCCTTAGCAGGCCTAGACTATAGGCAGCTCCTACACCACTGGAGTAAGTACGAGTAAGATTCTTTAAGTTTCAATCACTGAGAAATCACATTAGTAAAACCCTGAAGCAGCCAAAGACTGTTTCAAATAGTTTCCTTCCCTCTACAGAAAACCTAGAAGTACAGAATATATTACAGATCCATCCTGATTTTTCTCAGCTGCCTAAACCCAGGACTTGACAAAGCACATCTATGCTGATCAGGCTCTGTGCTGTTGAGGTAGTTAAACCAACAAGTCTGTGTTAATGCAGGTACAGCCAAAGCACAGACTTAATGGTTCAGGTTGCATCCAGCCCAGAAATCTCTCCCTCATGCAGCACACAGTAGCACAGCTACATAAGAAAGGTTGGATCAACCAGGTTGTACTATTTTTGAATAGATGATCTCATTAAAACAGTGCAACTTGTGCACTTCAGGAAGCCTCTTTTTATCCTGCCCCCAGAAACTCTTCCATGAGAGTGCAGAAGTCAAACATGTCCTTTCCTTTCTCAACACTCTATTTCATGCCAGATGACTGAAACATGACTAAGTTGCCACCTTACATTGAGGCTATAACAGAAAGAAGGGGTAACCAAGCCAATTCTGTTTCACTGGTACAATCACTTGTCATGCCAAGATAGGATGCAAATCTGCTGTGTATAATGGTAATTCAAAACGCTTACACAGCTACACAAATATTCCTATCAGTAATCATGGTACATTCACTTACTGAACTAACATTTCATAGCATCTCCCTTGCACAAAATACAACTCTGAACCAGACCTATTAACACAGCACAAGAACCTTCACCATACCACTTAGGCATTTCGTGCCACATGCATGCATGCAAACACTCAAACACACACAAATATATATATATGTATATACACATACCCACCATCCTCTTCTGTACCCCACTTGCATCTTCCCAAAAGCCAAATAAGAGTTACTCAAAGGTCTTTGGTCATGCATAAATCATGTATACAGGTATAAATAAAACTGGATGTTGTGATATAAATAATTCTACTGTACAACAAAGTAGCTTTATAAGGCAAAGAGTAGATACTCATGCAAGCAGATATACCCACACTGACACAAATCTGAACGTATTTTCACATCAAAAAAAATCACACAGATGGCCCTTGAATGACCCCACACCTGCAAATCCCTCCTTGGTCAGGCACTCGAATATATACCTACACAGTCAAATTCACCAACATCTATATACAAGTGGAAATCAGGTAATGCACTGCACGGGCTGCAAGGCTTACAGTCAGAAAGACTCTTGTTCTCACTCTTAATGTAGCTTTGGGTCAACTGCTGAGGGCCAAGCACAGCTAAGCTCCATGCAGGTGCAGCAGCCAGAGGCCATACAGAAGAATATTAATACTTATTGTTACAGCAGGTTGTAAGGATTAATTGATTCCAGTTTGCAACTCACCATCAATGTAAGTGCTAAGGGGCATGCGTGATTACATGCTTGCATTGCATACTCACATCTCAGTGGCTGCATGCTGATATGCTATTGATTTCCTGTTTGGAAAGCTCCACAGCTTTCCATTTGTCTCCTTACTTGCTCCCTTCCTCATCCTGCTGCTCATGACCTGCCTGACACATGTTCCCCCTCCCAATAGCCAAGAACACATCACCAGGAAAAGGAGAAGGCCATCCTTTTTGTGGGAGAGATCTGCTGAACCTCGAGGAAATGAAGAAACCTGCATCCATAAGGTCACACAGAGGCAGACACTAGGGAAGAGAGCAGATTTCAAGTACAAGCCACCTTCCAAAGAGTTTCTTTTGGATTCTTTTTATAGGCCTGGAATCACAGAAGGCCAGACTGTGAGTCTACAGCTCTGATTATACAGAGTGTGTTGAGATGGTCTGTGATGTTCTGAATATTCTCATTCTATCCTGGATAAAATGGCAGCAGGAAGGCCATTTCAGCTCTCAAAGCCATTGTTCACCCAGTCTGAACAGCACCCAAACCTATGTCACACGCTTCTTTAAAGAAAAGGAGATACTGGAAATGCAAGTATTCATGCTTCCTATAAGGACTGCAGACAGTAAAACTCTGCATTGTCCCAGCAGCACCCTGCATGCAAGGGAGAGAATCTTTCACAAAATACATGCCACATATTCAAAGGCACACAAGGAAGGTTTTCCCAACTCTTCCAAGATGTCTTTGGTGCCATTGTGGATTTCACTCAGATTATTCAACCCTTCAGCAATCTGTGTCAGCAAACAACCTCAGCTGATCTTCTGACACAGGTATTGAGACCTGTCCAGAAAAAGAGTTTTTCCCTTTTATTCACTTTTAACCAGCTTTCGCCTCACAGTATTCAGGTTAGTAAGCAATGCTACACCTCCTCATCACCAGCACTGCCTCACCAGCGTCTGTAAGTAACTGCAAAGAGCTGCTGGTACATCACACCTGGACCTACACAGGACAAACCATTTGAGGGAAGGGCACAGCCCCCCCAAGCTTACAGGAGACACAGCTAGTACACAGTAAGGATGCAAGCTTCCAAAGCATTTGTTCTTCCATCAGACTAGGATAGCAGCACCCATATTCCTCACCCTGGAATCCTAATCCTTGGAAGAAGCTCTATTGCTTACAGGTAAAAACAGGCAGAAAGAATAACTCCTAAAGAACTCATCTCCTCCTCAGCCATGTGGATGCTCATAGACTGAGAAGGAGCACCCACAAACATAGGGACCAGGGCGTTTGCTACAAGACTAGTAAGATCCTTGTGTAAGAGGAGAGCCCTGAGACTAAATGATGAAGCAAATTTCTACTTATCTTAGTAAAGCCCTCTGAGTGCTTAGCTGAGTGCTGAGACTTATAACAGCTAGGGGAGATGGGTCCTTACTGGTGTGGTAATTATTGACTTAAATGGTCTGCAAGCACTGGGATAGGACCAAAAGAAACACTTGGGACATCTTTTTAATGCTCCCTGTTTGCAGATAAAAAGCCTTCTCCAGCTCTTCTCTCCCTTAAGCCTCTATGAAAAGTGTTTTGCTTTAGGTATTGAACCTCTTCATCATTTAAGGGAATGCAAGGCAGCTGCGCAAGTTGTTACCTCAGCAATGCAGACCAGCTTGTGAAAGATTCTCCTGCTTTATTTGAAAGAAAGTGTTGAAAACAGACAGGAAAAGTATATTCCTGAGAGCAGAAAGTCTTTTTTCCCCTAGTCAGCAATATCAAAATGTTAATCCAGCTGCATCACAATCCCCCCAACACTGTTACCCAGACACCACCATGTCACTACCTGCACACACATGCATTCCTGCTTCTCCCTCTGCTCTCCCCATCCATTACCCATTATCAGCACTGAAACACTTGGGTCCCTGCTTCCATCCATATAGATTGGACAAACCTCTCGCATTAACAAACACATCATTTTTCACACCCGCATTGCCCCATCACATTCTAGAACATGAGACTTTACAGATAACATTTGTTCTGTGCACCAACCTATTCCACTTACCCAAGTGCTTGTGTGATTTCCCGTATCAGGCTTAGCGCCCATTTCTGAACACCCTTGAGCAGCTCAAAAGATGCATTCTAAATGAAAGCCACCAGTACTACACAAAGCAATTCTACATGACCCTTCCTAAAACACCTCCTTCACTAAACTGCTCCTGAAGGAATCTTAATTTGGGGTTTTTTTTTAAAGCACAAAGTCTCCTGTGATTAACCAATGAAGTGTGGCTGTAAGGGAGGTTTATTAAAACAAGCTGGGCTCTTTTAGCTAATTACTGAATTGAAGCAGCTGCTATTCTTCAAGGGAGTTTGTTTAGAAGAATTTTCAATGTAAAGCAATCCTGAAGAAAATGTTGGGTAATTTGCTTGCATTCAAGTTTTAAATCAAATGCTCAGGGCAAGAATCAAAATTACTTTCCATATAGACAGCTAAGTTGGAATAATAGTAGGTAAAAGTCAAAATAGCAACACAAAATTCTTCTAAATTATCAAAATGCAATTGCTGATAGACCCAAATCTTTTGTTGCTCCCCTTATCCCCATGGCCCCAGTTTTTAACCTAGGGGGAAAATAAGGAAAAGAAACATTGAGCTTCTGAGTCCAATTCAAGAGTCTGATTTTCATCAGAAGCTACAAGGCACATCATTCTAAGAGATGAATCCATCTGAGAGGAAAGCTGCAGCATGCCGCTGGAAAATCCCACCCACCAGCAGTGCTGGGGTGTAGGTACTTTTATTCCTCCAAATCCACAGGGCATGAGGGCCAGTGCATCAAGCAGGAGGATCAACCTTCCTGCTCCTGAGTTACCTGCCTTGGAATGAGGACTGGAAGTGCAGCAGCACGAGTCCTGAACCACGAAATTAAGGAAACAGGAAAAGAGATAAAAATCAGGATCAGGGGGAAAAAAAGGAAACATTAAAACCCCTCTGTGCAGGACTCGGAGGCTTTAACCTAAGGGAGAAGGAGCAAAGCCTGTCTCTGAGCCAAAGCTCCTGCACCCAGGCAGGCGGGGGACAGGCAACCCATTGCACATCCCCTGGCAGAGATGCTGGAGGAGGACGCAGCCTGTGTTGGCCACTTGGCACGGTGGAGGCTGTAGGTCTCCTGCCAGCCTCAGCTGTGCTTCCTCCCCTGCACTCCCATCGTGGGCTATTCAGCCTCAGCTCAGCCATGCCAGAGCTGCTGGCATCGCTCCCCTTCATCCCCTCACTGGGAGAACAGAAAAAGACAAGGAGCTGCTTTCGGTTTCAGCGGTACACCCCCAAGCGGACAGCGAGGAAAAGGGGGAGAGAAGGCACGGACAAGTTTTAGGTAGCTTGCAAAGGTGCAGGCTCAGCTGGCTGGCTCTGGGGGGATGCTCTCAGAAAGCACTTGGAAGCGATCCGACAGGAGTCACTGCCTGTCAGAGCCACTGCTGCAGTTTCCTGGGGTGAGAGCTCCACTGAATCGTGCTCAGCAGGGTTACAGAAGTGTTCAGTGTTTGCTACCACAGCTTTCAGTGAATAACAATTCATCAGAAATAAGTGGTGTGGTTTTATTGTTTTTCTTTTAAGAGCACAATGTTTTCCTATCCCCTTCTAACTCCTTCAAATGTCTTTGGGCTTACTTGTGAGGTGCCCCACTCCTCCCATGCAGCCCCAATATCCTTGCTTCTACATCTTCTCATCCTCCACACCACAGAAAGGAAATTACTGCTGGCTATGAAACTACATTCAGCAGTGGATTGGGTCTGGTTTATTCTTCCAACCTCCCCATCCCATTCTAAAACCCAGGCAAGGCAACTGGATTGCTTCTGCTTTCTCAGATGGTACATGGTATGACTGCCCCCAATATCCCTTCACTGATGTCTTCAGAATCAGAATGGAGGAGGCTGATGTAAGTGTGGCAATCATAACTTACTGAAAGAAGATAAAACCTGGAGCCTGACATAAGGTACAGTTACAAGAAATGACTAAACCAGCTACTGGTTGTGCTAGCACCGGGATGCTCTGGTCACAACTTGGGGAAGGCTTCTGATTTGGAAATACTGGATGGAGCAAGTGCCATTGACTACAGGCTAGGAAACATGCATCAGTGAGAAAAATAATGTTCAGAGTTGATGTGATCTGCCAGTGCCCATCTTCCTTGACAAATCTGAGCCTATTCCTTAAGAGCAGGGGGAAGTTCACGTCATGCTATGCAACTTCATTGCTGACATTAGCAGCTTATGTTACACAAGTAGTACTGCTTCTCTTCTCACCCCACATATATCCAATGTGCTTCTCCCCTGTCAGAAATAGCCACTTCACAGAGAGGAAGTCAGCTGGAAGGCGCTGGATTCACAATCCAGATTTCAGGGAACGCAAGTTTGAGAGAAAATATGTGACAGTGAGAAATGTATGTGTGCAAACCAGAGATAGAAGTGAGACCGTATGAAAAGGAACGCTAGGTAAATGTGAGATGGTGATAAAAATAGAGGTGTTTCAAAGTGAGTGCTTGCAGTAGTGACAGGTAAGTGCGAAGCTACAACAGAAAGCATGTGTGTGACAGGGAAAAATGCTATATGGGAATTTGCTTAGTAGACACAAAATAGAAGGGGATAGTACATGCAAGGCAGTGTGTAAATTAGGAGCTAGGGGGAGGCGAGGATGCTGTGACTGGGCATATCTACATGCATGGCACTCATGCACTAGCATGCACAAGAGTGAGATAAAAGAGGTGTGTGTTTGGTGAAGATACAGCGAGAATCCCCTCTGAGGGTATCACTGCAAATGCAATACAATGAGGCACGGAGAAGGCCAGATAGAGTACATATATGTTCTTTATTTATATATTCATCTCTGTATGTATAAGCATGCAGGCTCACAAGGCTGGTGCAGCGGGATAAGCAAGAGATTTCAATATGCAAGCAACCACGAGCACCAGCGTGCAGGATGGAGAAGGAGCACAGGAAAAGGCTTGGAGGAGGCAGGGAAAGAAGAGAGGATATGAGTGCAAGAGAGCAGACTGGCACTCCAGGAATTGCATGTGCGAGGGAGCTAGAACTATGTGTGCCAGAGTGAGTTTATTCATCTCCCCTGCTATATTCACGAACGTGTATGTGTGTATGCGTGAAGGATTGCTGGTGTGTGTAAGTGTGGCTCATGTCCAAGCTGTGATTTGGAGGGCTATGATTCTATGTACATGCGTGACGTATTTAGACATACAGACGGGATACATTAACCCTTAACTCCTGTTTACAGAAAGCACCTCGATACCAGCTAGCATGCCTGTCATCACTTCAAACTAAATTCTATACTCACACTTGGCTCTTTGAGCAAGAAACCCAGCTGGCAGTTCTCCACTGAACAAAACCCCATACCCAACAAATTTTCTTCTCCCGTCTTTCCTCCATCACTCTTCCCCCCCCGCCCCGGGGGCGCCCTCTCTTGACTCCAGCAGGCACTTGTCTCCTGTAAGAAGATTAAACACATTTAAAACACACTTAAATGCTACTGCGAAACCTGAAAAAAGGATGTCAAGCGCAGGAGGCG
>JASSUY010038979.1:0-25663 GCA_032466535.1 Forpus xanthops
TCCCTGCCTGTGGCAGGGGGGTTGGAACTAGATGATCTTAAGGTCCTTTCCAACCCTAACTATTCTATGATTCTATGTATTATACAAAGCTTTATATGTTGTCCTGGTTTAGGTATGCTGCAGGGATCCTAAATGACAAATTTGCTGTATTGATGGAAGAGTAGGGCTTAGCAGAGATTGAAATTGTTGTTGGCACAACAGCTATCGGACACACTCATGCAGTAAATACCCAACCATGATACATCACATGAAACAGCTAGAAAACAAAAGCAAAATATTTGAAGTTAAGGAGGAGCAGCCTTCAATCCTCCAGTTTACTTCTGCAGCCTTTGGAGCACAATTCTCTCCGACTCACTTCCTTTAGTTTATGACTGGCCGAAAAGTAATCTTGTTCCAAGTAAGACAAAAATCCCCTTTAAACATTTGTGTTCTCTCATACACTTCATAAAGAGCAAAGGAAAAGCAGCTGCTTCCAATGAAGAACATTCTCTGTGGAGAGGATGGATGGGAGGACAAATGTGAAAGTTCAATGTGAGTGTCACTGGGAATCCTGAATTAAATCCAAATATCATTAAAACTGGAACAATTCATACTGCCTAGGCATTGCCTTCTTGAAGTCTGTGCAAGAACTTACTTGTGAATGTGGGCAAGAAGTGTCTGAAACATCTGGAGATCTTTTTGAATTAGTATTAGTTGTTTCCACTACTGGGAGACAGCAATGTTTTTGTTTGGGCGACAGGATTTCCTATTATGATACGTAATTGCAATATGCATTAGTGAGCTGTAGTTATTAGTGCTAAATCTGCTTAGATTAAGCTAAGTATGTTACAAACACCACAGGCAGGCACTCAAACTGGGATAATATAAATAGGATTTCACAAACTTACCGGTTAATCTTTAGAGTCTCGCTGCAGTACTGTATAAGTGCTCTTTCAGATGGATCTTAAAGTGTAGGGGCTTTAGGATCCAGGCAGGAGATGCTTCTTTTTTCCCCAGGTTGCAGAGCTTAGTTATCTTCTTTTGAGAAAGAAGAGGAGAAACAACACGGAAAGGGAAAGGTGCATCTTAACGTGCATGTTTTTACAGCTCTGCCCTGTGGTCTCTGTGGGAGCTGGAGTACCTGCAGTTATCAGGCTGGATCTGCTGCAGGTGTTCCCTAGAGCTGTGCTGGAGGAGACAAAGCAGGTTTTGTGCCACCTGCATGCTGGCTGCACTCCAGGGTGATGTGAGGGCCGGTGTGATGTTCCAGTTCTGTGCAAGCTGCAGCACAGTGTTCATTCTGAGTGGGAGGCTCTGTGTGCTGTGACCCTCTGTGAACCCCAGGAGCAGGGGACAGCCAAGGGACACTGCTCCCTGTGGTGCTGGTCAGCATCTCTGCCCTGCTGCTGGCTGGGAGCCGTGCCAGCAAGCCCTTCCTTCCCACTGGCACACAGCTGCTGTTTCTGCTGCTTTGAAGGCAGCACCTCTACTCCCATTGCAGGGGACTGCATGTAACTACCAACTGTAACTGAGCTTCTTTCTCCTTTACAGGAAAAATAGGTCAGTGTACTTAGCATTTTTTTGTTTTGCTGTTGCTGGAGGCAGCAGCTGCTCTCTCCTGGTGATGGGGAAGGGCCTCTAGTTTGCTGTGTGTGACCTCCATGCCTTTCTTTTAAAATCATGATCCCTTTTTAAGTAACACAAAACCTTTCATAGGAGACCTCATTTGTTTACCTCTTTTCATGCTGTATTATCCCTTAGCATGATCACGTGTGAGCCAGGAATTCTACAAACCAGTTCTTTTGGAGATGACCTTATTTTCTCCCCTAAATATTTGTTGTTGGTATATCTCTCCTCAGGCATAAATTTGAGCTGTTAGCTAGAGTGCCAGAAGATATATCAGCGCCTTCTTCACTGTCATTATGTTTTTTTTCCCTGTTTTTGCATCACTGTGAACCTCTCTTTGCAGTCCACGTGAGGAGCAATCTGTTTGGAGGCGGCCTGAGGTTTGTCTACATCAAAAGCATCTGGTTCTCTGCGTTGTGCCAGCTGGTATGATTTGAAGTGTGTCACGGACACATGTGTCTATCAGTTGCTGGTAGGCTCATCACTCTAATGCTGTAACTGTCCCCAACAATTCACATGTTTATTTCTAGCCAGCTTCTCATTCCTAAGGGATTACACTGGTCTTTGTCCATCAGTGTCCCTTTTGTAGAAAGGCACATGCAAGTGAATATGTCAATTCTCTTGGTTAACTTCTGAACTTTTTACTAATGTATGTTGAATTTATTAAAAGGAAACTCCTCTCTTTTCCTCCTACGCAGCTGTGCAGGCTGGAATCATGTGAAACAGAGTTCTTAAAATCATGCTGGGCTATTCCTGCAAACCCTGTCTTCTGCTTTCCCAGGATGCCTGAGGGGGAAGATGGTTAGGAGAAGACCTTCTAATAAGGCACCGTTACACTGTGCTTTGCTGGTATCACAGCAAGTGTCATACCATATTGGAAACTTCTAAAACATATGTTCTTTTAAACATTATTTCATAAGTTGGATTCATTTTACTTTACCAGTATGTCATTTATGGAAAATGCTTAGTGCTGTCTTAATATGATTTAAAATGTATTGTGTTTTACAGGTTGATGCAAATAAACAGATTTTAGTCTCACGCTGTTGCTTAGGATAATTGTGGTGTAGTGTAGCAGGTGCTCTGACAGTCTGACTAAGAGTAGTCCTGTTGTATGGTTTGTGTATGATAGATAAATGCCATGCTGTTAGTACATTATGGATATTCACAGTCAGTACAACTGGTTGAAGTGTTGATTTAAAAATCTTGAGTCTCTTCCCAGCACTACATGGATGTATAATTTAGGTTAAGTTAAAGGTTTTATGCATGATTTGAACCATGTTTGGAACAAGCTTGGAGGAGTAGGAATGAGGAGCACATCCTATTTTGTGCAGTAGCAGAGGTCTGTGGTCCAGACATGTGGTTGTAATGGTAAATACCAGAATTTTAGTTCTAGTGTACCCTTTGTGAACCAGCTGGCTGTAGGAAGTGGGAGTATGGCACAGCCTTGTAAAGTACATCTTCTCCTTCCAGAGACGGGGACTGAGACAACACCGCTGTATGATGAGGCTATTAATTTTTCTTCTTCTGTGGGGTCATTGCCAAATTAACAGCAATTTTCTCTGAAGTTGTGTAAAAACTCTGCTACTGTTTTGAGTGAGTCATTTTTAGATTTGCCTTTTTTTATCTGTGTCTTCCTGTGCCCAGAGAAAGAGAGGCATGTGGTTCTTGTGTCAGTATTGTATACATTTTACATGTATTTGTTCTTCTGCTTATGGCTTGTTCATTGGAAATCTGTGCAGTGGGGACTAAGAAGAGTTGTAATCTTATCAAGAAAAAGCAAATTGAAAATAGAGGAGTATATATAGAAGAAATATGAATAGATGAATAATGACAGCACAAAGGGTCTAACGTTTAATTTACTTTCTTAAAAATGATGTCGTCTTCTGAATTACAAGGAAGCTGTTGCGAAGGTTATGAGCCTGGCTAAAAGCGAATTAGTTCTTGCCTTGAAAGGAGCTGTTCATTCTAATTGTATGCAGTATATAGCCTGAATTTTCTGGTGAGGTTAGTTCAGCCCATTCACTTCAGTAGTTTAATTCTATAAATCACAAATGTCATTAAAAGTTTCTTACAGTCAATTATGAATGTGACATTGGGAAAAAAAAAAAACAAACACATGTTCCTCTAACTTTCCTTTATCTAACTGCTTATTTCAAATCTTCAGTAGCTGTTATTGTTGACCATCAGCTTTATTTCTGGTTACCTCCTCAGAATTTGGGTTAGATTATTTTCAGTACTGTGGATCTATCCAAAGAAGGAGCACAACAGATTTTGTTCAGAAACAAATACGCTGGATTTTACTGTGAATCTTCAGAATGTCCTAGTTCTTTTTGCAGCATTAATAGTTACATCTTTCTGCTTTTGTAGGTTAGGCAACGATGACAACCAGTTTGAGACAAGCATGGCCAACAATGGATGTGAGGTGCATCGCTTTGACCCCAGCATCAAGTCAGCACACATTCAGGAGGGTCGGCACCTCTGGTATCATCGCCTGTCCATTGACTGGAGGGATCCCAATCCAGCCATTGCTGCTCGTAAACTTCACAGCAACACGAAGAAGCTGGGCGCAATATTAAATGAATTTGGACACCAGAAGGTAAGGACTCAAGGGTCAGGTTTCTGACTGCAGGATTAGCTGTTGGGAAAGCTGCAGAACTTCCTCCTTGCTGTCTCAGGAGTATGAGCACTTTCCAAGGTTATCTCCTAACAGCAGACCTTTCTTCAGCATTACCTGTAATACATTTCTTGGAGGGGTGCCTTTTCTATCTTGCTTTTTCTGTCTGCTGATGACAGCTACCTTGATTTTAAAACACTAGCCATATACTAAATGCTTCCCTCCTCCTCCCTTCCTTTTCCCTTCAACTAGCTGGTGACATTTGGTGGTAGTTAGTTTGAGTCCTGTGGAACTTCTGGTCTTGGCCTGAGTATGAGCACTAAGCTACTCCTGCAGCCAAGTTTATAAAGAGTGAAAAACAATATTTGCAACAGTGATTAGAAGAGAAGAGGTAGTGGATTGGTTGTTTACATTCTCAAGGTCACTGGTCCTAATTACAGTCATCAACAACAAAAACATCCTGTTTTGAAATTGGCAGCAATCTGTGGTTTGGTTTTGTTGTGGGTTTTTTTGTTTTTTTGGTTTTTTTTAACATTTTCCAGTTTGTTTTTTGGGAACTGTAAAGGCATTAGAAATCATCAAGTCTCAAATAACTGTTGCCAGAATGCATTTGAGGAAGTTCCTTAGGCTGCTTTTAAGAGAGTTTTTCCTTCAGAGGCTATACAAGCATGAATTCAAATGCTAATATACTTATTTGCCTGAAGCTAGTTCTGCTTCTCTTTATTTGTAAGAAATAGACAGCCTGAGCTAAGGAGAAGCTTTTTGGTAAGATTTACAAAGCAAGCAGAGCAGTGTTTGTTTGGTTTGTTAGTATAAACTGCAAGATGTCCTTTTCAGTTCACTTCTTGCTTTTCTTTAGTATTTTCTTTTGGTTCAGCTCTACTGATTGGACCATTTTGAAGATAACAGCAGGAAAAAGCTTTTTTTTCTACTTCTTAGTCATGCTGTAACTATACTAGGCTGTGCATCAGTGAAACATCTGGGAAGATGGGGAGATGGCTTTTCTTTGACGTGTGCCTTACATTGAATGTTTTGATTTTAGAAGAATTAGTCACACAGCAAATGATTAATGACCCAATCCAGAAAAAGCATGAGTCTTGTGATATACCAGACCTACTGGGAGCAGTCAGTTCCCAGGTTATCATGGTAATACAGAGTGATTGGTAAGACCTTCTGTGAATTAGAAGTTTGCTATGTGAATGAGAATGTAGCTATGAATTCTCAGTATATACCTTTCTGAGCAAAAGTTATCTGACATGAGAACAGCTGGCTCACACTACCCAAGGAATATAATGCGCGTTCCACATGCAGTCAGGCTTTGCTCTAGCTGCATACACATAACATAGACTTTGATTAAGTATGCTGGCACATTATGAACACTGTATATAATTTCCTACTCTGTTAGCATTCAGGTGGCACCCATACACAAATTATGACATTACTGAAGTCAGAAGCTGACTTTCTGTCAGTGAGGATAAAGCTGTTGTATACTCTACAGTCTTCTGCTAGTTGTGAAATACCTGAGTGGGCTGACCCTCCTCACATTGTTCTGTTTAGTTTTTCTTTCATTTGGAAGGCAGCCTGCAAAGTTGTATGTCATATAAAGACACCAATAGGCACCAGTTTGTTAAGAGAGCATTGAAATAAATACTGTGACATTCAGGTTTTCATTCTTCTGGTAAATGTGAGTGGAATGTTCCCTTGACTGAATAAATAACTTAATTCAAAACAGTTTCACAGAATATTTTCCAAAGCATTTTTTTTAAATTAGAAAATTAAACCATGCTCCTCGTCCCATTGTTTTTAATTTTAAAAATCCTTCCACCTACCCTCAAAGTCACTCTGTTACCACTTCAAGGCAGGAATTCCAGGCAGCCACATTTGAAGTTAATGCTTCGCTTTCTCCTTGCTTTTATTCTTTGTGATTTGGTACTTAAATCAAGACCCTCCAAGCGATTGAGACTATTTCTACTGATGCCAGAAACTTTGGATTGAGCTCATGAAGAGAGGACAGACAAGGCCTCTTTTAATTCTTACCATTGTAGCCTTGAAAAGAAAACATGCAATTTGGGGGTTTTGTGTGCAAGGGAATGGAACAACTTGAATGGACTTTTTATACTCTGAGCACGATGAGAGCGCACCTGCTATTCTGCAGTCAGTACTGGGACCTCATCCACAGAAAGGGAAACCCATCTTGATTCTATGGAAAGAAATACAAACAGGGGTTTGGTGTTGCAGTGGATTTGGGAAAAGATTAAAAGAATTGGATCTTTCTAATTGTCTGTGTGGCATTACAGTCCTCATTTCTCTGGGGAGTGTAAATAGCCTGGAGGTAGAGGGCTTATCTATACTATATTAGGATAAGACTGACAAAAGAAACATGTAGTCAGAGTATTTGGGGAAACTGTTAGAGTGTGAAATCTTTTAAGCCTTGGAATAATCTCCAAAGGATGTCATGAGAGTCCTATTTCCTAGTATACAAATCTCAACTGAGATTTTACTGGTGTATCTTCTAAGAAGAGCAGAATTTTATTTGCCACAGGAAAGGATAAAGCTGTAAAAATTGATTCTTCTCATCTTCCTTCCACCATTTTTTTTTGCTGAACATGCACACTCTGTAGCACACTGCTGATAAACAGAGCAAGAAGAGGAGAAAACCACTGAATACGCAGGGTTTTCTGTCTTATTGCAGTAGAGTTCAACTTTGTGAAAACTTCTGCTTTCATGTTCTCTAGCTATTTAATGGGATGCTACAGTGCCGATGTTCCCTGTGGATTAGTGGTAGGTGGATGGGAAGCTTCTCACAGAGCTGCTGAATCATTCAGTTCAGGAGGAATCTTGAGAGACCTGTAGTTTAATTCTCTGCTCAAAGCAAGGTCAGCTGTGAAGCCAGACCAGAATATTCAAGGCTTTATCCATTCTTGTCTTGAAAACCACTTAGTTTTCTCCAAAATGGACCCTGCACAACTTCTCTGGGCCAGCTGTTGTCCTGCTTGACTGTCTGTTATGAGGAACTTTCTCCTTATATCCAGTCTGAAAGCCCTCATCTTCAATTTATGCCTCTTGTCACTTGTTCTCCTATGTACTGCTGAAGAGCCTCTCTGCAGTCTTGATGACCTCTTGATAGGTCCTACAGGCTGATCCATCATTTGAGGCCATCTCATGCCTAGATTGAGCAAGTCCTGTTCCTCCAGCCTCTCCTTGCAGGACAAGTCCTCGACTATCTTGGTGGCTCCCAGCTGAGCTCACCTCAGTTTACCATTGTCTGTCTTATGTTGTGGGGACCAAAACTAGATGTACTCTCACAATTTGCATTACTTAGCAGCATAGCTCAGCAGTGGATGAGATGGTTACTTGGAAACAAATAAAGCTAGAAATGAGAACCTCAGAATGCGAAATAAAACCTTCATTTTATCAGAAAGCGCTCATGGGTGTAACTTTCAGGGGACTACAGGTATTCAAATCCTGCCATTCAGGTCATTGTGGACAGCCTAAGAAACCAAACTCTGTCATTGTTTACCATGAAAAGAAACACAAGGCAGTCTTTAAGTCTTGATTTTGATTTGAAGGCTTTAATTTGCACTGGCTCTTCACAAAGATAATTTTTTTCTTGTGACAACCTGGCTAACAGGTATCTGATTCATGTTATTGAAATCCTAAATCTAACCTGTTCAAAAGGAAAAACCTCCTCCTTTTCCCCCGTTACTTATTACTCAACACTTCAAAACACTACACCCTGAAGCCATTTTGATTAATAACCTTATCTTTTCCTGGGCAAGTAATTTATCACTTGCTTCTCTCCTAAAGCAGATACAATAGAGTCTATGTCATGCTGCCCTTAATTTTCAGAAGAAAAATTTGCCCCGGTGTGAAAGGGCAAAACAAAAGAAAATAAATTTACCATTTTGGTTTAAAATTGGCTTTGTTTGTAGTGCACAAATAAATATAAAATAAAAGCCCTGGGACAAAACTATGTAACAACTTGGTTATGCATAGAGATTTGATTGACAAAACACAAAATTAACAGTCCGTATTCAAGTTTTGGAGCAACCAAGTCCATGCAATTATCTTTACCACACACACCTCAGGATTGCAGGGACCAGAATAGTCCTTTGAACTCTTGACCCTGCCTGACAGAATCATTTAACTTTGATTATCCCTTGCAAGTGTAGACTTAGGCAAGGCACAGGGAGCCTGGGGGTTGCTGTGAGTTATGTTCACTAAAGGGCTGCTCAATTTCAATATGTGGATGCCACTGGTGTTCATAAACTCCGCTCAGCTGCCATTTTAACTCACATAAGGTCCTCAGTACTGGCTGATGAGTGCCTGCAAACTGGTTTATGACCTGAGGTGAAAGCCTGGTCTTGGGATGAGAAGCCAGGAGCTCAGAAGCTCAGTCGCTGTTGCAGGGAGGTGAGTCCTTGTCACTGTTGCTGCTGCAGCCAGGGAACAGCCTCCTTAACCTTGCTGGAGCAGAAAGTTCAGATCTGTGCTTTGCCACTTTGGTTTAGTGTCAGGAAGACCAAATGAGACCAGCTGCCTTGAATCACTGCACCATACAAATCCTTAAGTAAATGTCTGGAGTTCTGGTTTTGCTTTGTTATGGTTATTCGGGGCTTTTCCGGAGTCTCAACTCTAGACATAAAAATCTACCCTTCATCTGATTTTAGAGTCACTAATTTCACATCCAAGTTTACTTGTACAATCAATGGTCTTTAGGCTTAAGTGGCCCTTTCTTCTGCAGCTGTTATTTACCACTCTGATATATTTGTACCATCCAGATATAGTTGTGAAGAGCAGCCCTCGCTTCGGTAGGGTTCTCACACTGCCCTCTTTAAGTCTTCTCCAACATGAGACATCCTCTATTTCCCATACCATCTTATTAAGGTTTTGCTGCCCTACTGCATCTGGAGCATCAGCAATCAGTCCTATTCAGAAGTCCCAGTGGATTCTCTGCTAATACTCAGGCTGTGACTGCCTTATTTCCTTTCCTCTCCTGGAAATGCTACTGCTACTGCTTGTCATAGCATTTGCTTTTATGTAGACACATCATACTGTTTCTTTGTTATATCAGTTTCTGCATGGCACAGAAGAAAGAGTTTTGTCCCAGAGCACTGGGGGTTTTGAAGTGTAGATGGCTGATCCTGGCCTATTTACAGTAGAAGTAACTGCGCTGTGAAGTCCCACTTTAGCAATGGATACTTTTGCACCAGGCAGGTTTTGGGTGACTTGGTCAAATGTGAGGTATCCCTACTCATAGCAAGGGGTTGGAACTAGATGATCTTAGGGTCCTATCCAACCCTAACCATTCTATGATTCTATGTAAAGCCATAGCTATAAGAGGTTATAGTCTAAACAAATGACCTGCCAGGAGGTGGAGGAGCATGGAAGTCACCTCCATTGAATTTCTACATTTGAGATAGCTGTTGAGGTCCTCATAAACTCAAGGGAAACCACTAAGTTACGGTTCATCTCCTTCAAGGGCAGATGTTTAAAACAGGCTGGATGATGTGACCTGCACGTCACAAATTGCCCTTCAGAAGTTCCAGTTCTTCTCTGTGGCCTATAAAAGAACTTGGACAACTGGTTTGGGTTTAGATGTCTAAGGCTGGGTGAGGTGCGTCCAGTCTTGAGTGGCTTGTCCACAGAGTGTGCTCAGTATCTGTCTGCCTGAGATGCTGTCACTACTGAGCATCTGTTTGACAAGTCCTAACTTTGGGACTCAAGTGTCCTGCAGACTGGTCTCACTCCTGATTTCCATGCTGGTTGTGCTAGGAGGGAGTGCGCTGGAGGTAACAACTGGGTAAGGTAGCCAGAAGATGTAATTTTGTTTTTTCTTAAGTTGCCCCATTAGAGCAAAAGCTGTGAGTGCTGGAGTGCACCTTATTCTACAGTAAGCATCTGCTGTAGCTCCGTAGTTTGATTTATGAGTTCTTGTAAGACTTATTGCCCATAACACATTCAGTCCCTTTGAGGTTATGTTTGCATATGCTGGGCCATATTAATTCCCTGTTTAACACAGCCAGTTTCCTTGGAGTTATAGGAAAGCTGCATTTTAAGCACTAACCATTGCCAAGTGTGAACCTTTTGTTTGGGGGGTATGTCAGTGAGTTGCCAAATTTTACTCCGTGTGCTGGAAAGGGTCAATCAGACTGATGCAGACACTTCCAGCTGCAGTTGGAAATGCTGCCTTCTGTAACCTTGTTATGGTTGCCCTCCAGTTATCTACAGGCTTCTGACACAGTGTTTCTTTCCTGGGTTGCATATATGTTTTAATTTCAGTGGTAATGAAATCAAAGTGGTAATTGCCCTGTGTTTGCTTAGTCAGCTGAGGCTGCTGTTGCGTAAAGTATTTTGATTGTAAGTAGATTGAAGACTTTGGCTGCAAGGAGAAATGGGCTTGGCAACCTCAAGTTTCTGGAGGCAGAGATCTTTGGACAGTGATTTACTGCTCACCACCTCTCCCACTCTGTGTTGTGTGCAATAAATGCCTCATACACATTCCTTTACAGGGTTTTCTCTCAGTCCCTTACATCTTCTTTTGCCTCATTTAAATTCTCTCTCCCTGGAGCGGTTCTCAAGATACTGTTAAGGATAGTGGTGTTTCTAGGGAGCAACCTGAGGTGCTGTTCAGTATGTGATTGTCAGGCATGGAGCGAAGGTCTTTTTAATGGTACTGTTGGCTGAATGTGGTGTGATGCGTAGCCTTTTCTTCCCCCAGGAAAAGGACTAGTGCAGTGCCTGAATTGTAATGAAAGTATTTTGCTATTGAAACAGAACTTTATGCAGGTAATTTTTTTTTTAAAGAGCATTTTCAAACCATGTTATTGTCTGCTAAAAATTAGGAAGGAAGGAGGATTGTTTTTTTTAGGGATTTCTTTTACTTTTTTATTGCCTTTGTGGCTGTTAAGACCGTTTAGGAAAAAATGGTCATTAATATCTGCTTTCCCTCAGCTTTACTAGGGGCTGCACAAGCTGTGTTCAGTTCCAGCACAGTTGGTGCACTAATGCCGTTCCACCTTCTTTTCAACAGCAGCAGCAGCATTCCGCTATTTTGGTGTCAAATAGTTGCATTCAGAAGAGCATGGTACTTGCTGCAGGCACTGTGGAGTCATCATTGGTATGCTGCTGCTGTAAGAAGCCAGGCATTCCTGGTCTCCTCTTCCCACTGAAACTGTAGAGTTCAGCAGTAGCCTGGGGAGCCTGCCATACCTGCTACCAGATGCAGAGCATCTGCTGAGCTCAGACCTGTAGTAATGGTCCCCAGCTCCTGCTTAAGCCGTTAACACTGGCTTAGGCACAGTAATGTGCATCTGTAGGGTTTTAGTTCAGTCAAGGTGCTGAATATCTGCTCAGGATGGTGGTCCACAAGATGACACTGGATTAATGAGAGTTGAGAGCAATCCCTTTCCATGAGCATCCTGGTCTTTCTCCGATGCCCATATTTCTTAACAATTTCCAGGGAGTAATTCACATTAACAAGTTCTTTAGATAAATGCCCTATCCAGGGCACTTAGGAGCACTATGCAATAAAGTCATTTACCCCCACATACACATTTGTCTCTAGTAGCTTATTCCTCCTTCCTGTCACTGTTGGCAAATTCTAGTTATTGGAATTGGTCATCTTTTGTTTACTTTCCCATTAGTGTCTGGATTCTTTCTGGTATCATTTTTGAGCTGACAGCAGTTTAAGGTATTCTCTATTCAGAAAAATTTGAAATCCAGAGATGAAGGCTACAGCAGCTCTCCTTTCCCTTTCTCACTGTCCATACCAGATGAAATCTGGTAGTTGTGCAAGCAGTTCAGGGTGTTCCTTATTCATATTTTCAAGAACACACAGCTTTCTTCCTGCCATGGTTGCAAACAGCAGGGTGGACAGTGATGCAGAAGGGAGGCAGGTTGGTACCTTGAACCAGAAATGAAATGAAACAAATAGATGCCCATGAAAGGGTGAAGTCTTAAAGAATTTCATTGCACTGGCTAGTGCAGATGGGAACCAGGTCCTCCACCAGATTTATTTGGAGATATTCAGTTATACTAGGGCTGCATGTTCTCTTCCTGCAGGAGGTGTTCTTTAACATATGGTAAACATTTTTTGAAGATGGCACTCTGAGCCCTTTCTTCAATTACTTTTGAAGTCCCCCATGGGCACTGTATTATTAAACAATAACAGGTCTTAGCATCAAAATGCTGCCTACTGTGTACAACCATTTTACAGTAGCCTAAGCATTCTGTGCCTTGCACGTATGCACACACTCGCAGGTCTTGCTCCTCATGGCTTTGGGATCAGTTGCTGCTTAACTGTTTGGCTTCCAGTGTAAACCTCCTGTGCCAACTGCTGCCTTGTCCCCTTACAGTGTGTTTGTCATATTGCTGCTGGCTTTCACTTTAGCAAGACTGGGATAATGTTGCTTTTTGTAAGCACAGAGCAGGGTCCCACCATCCTTGCTTGGTGCTGGGGTGACACAAACAGACTGCAAGTGTTTGTTCCCCTTTAATGAAGAGACTTGAGGGTCCAGCATACAGCTTTTACTCTTTTGAATAAACATCTGTTCCCACAGGCACCCAGCAGTGTCTGGCAGAGAAGATGAAAAGAACAGAAATAAAAGGATTTTCCCTCCTTAGCGGGGGGAGTGGGCAGCAGGACATCTCCTGTGAGATTGGATGGCTGAATGTGTTCTTTGCAGCGCAACTTGTGTGCTCAGCCAGTGCAGTGTGTGGAGCGGCTGCACTTCCAGCCTGGGCTGTTGGCTGCTGGTGGAATAAATACAACATTTAAAATGCCTGTTTGCAGCACAGGCTTTTCCAAGCAGAGCTCTTACTGATGATCCGGATGTTAAATTATTTAAAATCAGGGTTTCTGAAGCTCCCTTATGGGATTTTTCCCACTTGGGCAATCTAGCAGTCAGATTGAGGGACCTGGTGCGGGGATGTTGTTTTTGTCTTTTTCTGTATGACAGAAGAACTGTGCAAACTGGAAAAGGTAATATGCTGGAGCATGGTGCTTCTGGGCAGGGATGAGCTTGTGAGCTGCTGCCATTCTGTGCAGGCGAGAAGGTCAGTATCCAGGGGGCTTATGTCCTCACATTGGCTCCTCACCCTGTTTCCATTGAGAAAGCATCTTTCTGAGTCCTCAGCTTGTAGTTAAGCTCCCATTGCCTGCTGTGGAGACTGGTTTCGGTTTAAAGAGTTGGGGAACCAAGATCTTTGATGCTCAGGATTTTTGTGAGAAGGTCCTCTCCCTCAGCATTATCTACATGTAGTGCTGGCCTGCCCCATGCTGAGGGCTTGTAGATCCTGGATTACTTGTACAGGAACCTTGGTCTTGCTGTGTCAAAGGCTAGACAAGAGATTAAGTACAATACCTCTAGCTTTAAGGTCATTATAGCATAATGCTAACTAAACCCATCAAACCTGTCTCCAAATCAATTCGGGCTTGGGGACATGGATTATTTTATGACCAGAAGATGATTAACACGTGCTGCAGTCTTCTTCTGGTCCAGTGCCCAGTGTGAATTAAGGTGGGAAATTGCCAAGAACTGTTCCCATGGTTCAGAAAAAGGTTTGTGATGACAGGAAGGCCACAGGTGAAGCTCTGGAGCCTCTTGACCAAACGCAGCCAGGGAGAAAGGATTTTGGACCATGCTGGTCTCCCAGGTCAGGTGGCAGTTGTTACACCAGAGATTGTCTTGTCCTGTTAAAGTGGCTTTGGAAAAGACTTCTTTCTAGCTCAAAGGCCTCTACTTCTCTGCCTGTCCACTGAAGTAAGTGGCATCACTTAACTGGGCTAGACTGGAGGAGGGGGGAGTGAGGCTGTCTCCTTTTGTGATGAGTCTTCAGAGAGAAATTGCTACCAGATGGAGAGAGCATGCGGGAAACCTCTCAGCATCAGAGACCAAGGGAGGAAGTGGGAAATAAAAGTGCCAGGTCATCCCCATGCATGGGCTTTGTGGCTATGGGAAGGGTCACTTGGGGTGCCTTCATGAATCCTTGCTGGGAGTAGTCTGGCGTGGGACAGCACGGGTAAAGTGACTAATGCTCTGGAGCACATCGCTGAGAGCGATGCCTCCTGCGTGCACTGGGTGGGCTTTCTGGATGGGTACATTTGTCTGCGGCCATTACTGCTTCCTGCAAGCTGTTGCTACACTGACAGAGAAAGTTAAATATGTTTTCTGTATATGAATTTAAGACAATTTTATCCAGCTTAAGTGGTAAATCTAAAATGAATTAATATCCCACTTTCATGGGAGCGCATCACCAAAACGGGGAGAAAAAAGACCTCTGACAAGGCTGCGAAGGATCAGCAGTGAGAGCAGAGGAGCAAAGCCAGTTCTCTATTTCGGTGATGTGCATATTGTATGAGTGACTTCAACTGGAGAGTTTTCCTTTTACTGTACAATAATACCAAAGACTATGTAAGTATGCAGCTCCACAAACTGGCTTTGTGGCTTTGATGCCTTAAGCAGATCTTGAAGATGTGCCTGATCTGTCACGTTGGGAGTGAATTATCTCACATGGCACATTTGTTCTGGAGTCATTTTGAAGCTGGCCATACGGACCATCACAGGGTGGGGTGTAAGCGTTGGTAGGAAGGGAGGGAGGTAATTTGAAGGAGAAGTGCTGCTGTTTGGAGCTGTACATCAGTGACCGGTAGTGATAGATTTTCCTCCTGATTTCAATATCCATGTTGCTCAGATCATGCCCACAGCAGTTGCAGTCTCTCCAGTGGATGGCTCGGGGAGAGCTAGGATGGTTCCCCCTCTCACCAATCATGGGGAGAGGCAGTTGCAAGCTGCTGGGAGCATAATTTGTTTTTAGGCTGTGTAGCATCCTGTCTGCCATCAGTTACAGCCTTGGCTCAAAATGAAAGGAACTGAACATCCAAGCCATCACCTGCTGATGAAGAGGATCTGTGGATGTATTTTGAAAGGAAGGAAGTATCATGCTGAAAGGTTACAGATGGAAAAAGAAAGAAGCCATGTTTTGAAAAGCCACACTTAAGAACCTGTTTGTTATCTGCAAAGTTATGTGCTATCAAAATATTAATTAAACAGCTTTTTGTGGAATTATTTTCTGCTGAAAATAGAGAAATGTATGTAGGTAAAGAGGGAGAAAACTAATACCTGGGCAAGCAGAGTTTATCTTGCTGTACAGTGGATGTCAAAATGGTAACGTGGTATCTGAGAGCTGGAGCAGAGGATTATTTCTCACAGCCTCATATTCCCAGTGCAGCATTGTGGTTCAAGGAGGATGAGATGGTTCTGAGCTCCGCTCTTCCACGTGAAAGCCATAACCAACACTCCTCTCCCTACTTCCAGTTTGTGCTGCAGAGCTGCTCCCACAGAAAGGAAGAGATCCTCCTTACCTGATCCATACCACATTTGCTGGTTTTGCCTTTCCTGGCTGCTGCTTCCACATGCTGAGTTCATACTGGAAGTAATACAGCTAAATTGCTTCCTCCAGCTACTCGCTCTCAATTGACTCTTCTCCACGGGGAGATTTAAATGGTGCCCACAGGGCAGCTCAGAGCCTGAAATCTCCCCCCATAACACTGGTATTTCAAAAATTATCAAGGCAAACGGAGCTCTGATCTCTGCTTTAGGAAATGATGCGCAGTTGTAACAAGCCATTACCCTAAAAAGAAGTAATGAGCCTTCATACAGTATGTGTTGACCTTCACTAACTAAAATACATTCTTTTTCAGCTGTTTCGTATGCTTGGTTATGCATGAGAAAAGCCCTTTTTTTCCCTCCAAGTCTCCAGCTACAATGCTGCAGTGCTTTTTCAAAGGAGCTAAACTGAGAAAACATTTTAAAAAAAGCATATTTTTTTACTTTTCTGTGATAACAGTTTGTGGAAGATAAGAGAGTTTGTGGAAGATAAGAGGAACCAGCTTTAGTCTGTGAATGCTTGAAATGGACAGGCAATCAACTGCCATCTTTTATCTCCAGGCACTGTAGATCTTTCCCCTCCAGGATTTACTCGCAGCAGCAGATTCCAGTTGTGCTCCCGGGTGAATTAAAGGTCTGAATTTATAGAGGTGCCCACTAATCTTTTCACTGGCACTTTGAATCAAGGCTTGGAAGGTGATGGTGCATTTGTTATCAGTAGAGTGTTGCTTATCAGTGATGGTAAATATCTCCTGAGCAGCCTAATCATCACAAAACTTGTGTTAGGTGTTAGCAGGACTGTTGTTATTCACTCAAGATACTTGACACAAAACTGTTCTGCTGTTTATTTTACCCTATCTGTGGCATAAAATGTAGACTTCGGGCTGAGATGGATGCCTTGCCTGGAACACAGTCACAAAAGTTGGTGGGTAGAGACAGGTATCTTCCTTCTTCTAGGTCTCTGAGCAGTGCAGAGCACTAAAGGAAATTAAAAGCCTCTGATTTGCCTGCACAGCACATCCCCACTAGCCTTATGTTTCCTTCCTGGTTATTTCAGGATGTGTTTAAGTGGTTATTGTGGTAACTCATTTTATCCTACTAAAATGTGGGTTAGCAGCCGCTTTTTGGTTCAGTTTTGTAAATACAGTGCAGAGCATACAGAGTGCCTGCTGAGCAGCAGTTAGTGTCTCAAGAGAAAAACAAACAAACCTGGATGATGACTGGAAACATGACCATGGGAAAAAGATGTCCTTCTGTTGCCATAAAGAAAGATCATGGGAAACCAAAAGCAAACACTGAGAAACATTTCTCCCCCCCAGCCCTCCAGAAAAAAAAAGGTTTTGAATAATCATTCTCCTTTCAAAGTTACGGAAGTCTGTGGTTTCTGAAGTGTACCAGCACAGTCCCATGGCAATTGTACCTATGTGGAATCAGCTACCCACAAAATTGCATTACAAGTAGAGCTGCGAGTTGATATCAGAAAAATAAGTAACCTATTTCAACGTATAAAGGAAAACCAGTGAGCTCAACCATGAAGTAGTCCTCTGTTGAAATGTCGTGAGCAGCATCATTTACATTCGGCCTCCCCTTGACCCCAAAGGAGTGCTACGTTAAACTGTTTCACTGGCCCACAGACAGACTGACAGGCTCTTTGTTGCAGAGTTAAGTTAGGAAATACCAGAACTAAGGTTGTCCGTGCAACCTTCCTCTCTGCTCCCCATGTGGACGTGCCACAATACAGGCTTTAATTCTGTAATCCCTCTGTCATTTTCCACTGGCCTCCTGCCTCCCTCAGTGTGGAGGAGGCACAATGCTGCCTTAATGAGCAGACAGACGGTGTCTTAGCTTGTCATTCAGTCTATGACCATGGACGTCATTCAAGTCCCACTTTCCAAGTCCTGCTCTGAAAATGCATTGTTTTGTTTTCAGCTGGTTTACAGCTTGTTCCGCAAAAGTCTTGCAGCTCTTCACAGGCACAACCTTTGCACCCTACAGAGGGTTTTCAGCAGTTAATACCCTTGTTTTGCAGATGGAGACCAGAAATGTCAAGCATCTAACAACTACTGATTCTTGCCATCCCGTGTCAGCTCATGTCCAGACAACAAGAAGAAGGTAGATGTTGCTACCCCATCCCATGGCCCCATGGTTTCTTGCTATGGCCTGTGTAAAGCAGAGCTCTGGCTGTACAGGAGAGGTGCTTACAGCACAACCCCTGCCCTGAGACCCTGGGCAAAGGGGTCTGCAAGCCAGAGCACTAGCCCTTATGGACTGGGCATGGCCAGACACCAGTGAGGCATCCTGGGATGATGCGCCTAGAAAAGTGATTGTCTTGACTGTGCTTTTACATCAGTCACCCAAATTTATCTCTTGTAGCTGCACAAGCACTTTTTCCAGCACCATCATGATGGTTAGGGTAGGCTGCCAGAGAGAATTTGGAGTTTTTTATTGGCTTCTTTTTTACCGTTCTTGACTCTAAATAAGGTCTTCAGTTTTTCACTTCAACTGCATCTTGAGCATGAGCAGATGGGCAGCAGCAGCTCAGGTGGAACCCGCACAAGCAAACCCTGCTCTCACAGCAAGGAGAGCTTTCCCCTGTTTTGCTCTGGGACACACAGGCCCTTGGGCTCTGCAGCTTGTGAGTACTACTGCAGTCATCATTTTCTATCAGGTGTGAAACTGTGCTGAAGTGCTCTTTTTTTATTAAAGCATACAACTCCCCCCCCCTTTAATCTCAAAGCAAAGTCAACCTGCACTTGTGTTGGGCAGTGAGAACTTGGATTACTGAACATCTTACTACAAAATTAAATAATGGTCTAAATCAAAAACTTCTCTATTAGATGTATTTTTCCATTCATACAGCTTCATGTCTTCTTTCCTGCTATCCCTTTGTCTTTAGAGGAGCTGCCCTTAAGCCTCTGCAAATTCTTTGCATAATTCTCTTTTGATTTAGTCATCCTCACTCAACATCTGTAGTGATGCCTGCAAAAGCTCTGGACAGTAGCACCAGCTACCTCAGCAGGCATTTATTTCACTTTAGCCTTCTCTTGTACTTCCGTGGTACATGTAGCATCTAGCACCCTGCTCTAGTGTGCTGCAAGTAATTGCTGTTAGTATGCTTTGTTCTGATGCAGGATTTTATGATGGAGAGATAAAAAACAGTAATGCCTTAGTGTCTATTTAGGTCAGCTTCTTTTTCCATAACTTTGATGCCACCATAAGATTTGTGAAAGAGCTAACATTCTTTGGTTGTAGGATGAACTGCATCGAACGCCTCAGGGTACAAAGCTTTTCAGACCAGGAGGTGGAGGCAGGAGAGGAAGGGTTATGAATGGACAAGTGTGGAACTTCACATAGTGTCCATGTTAGCCCTAGAATGCTCTGAGATTTTTCAGTTTATTTGCAAAAGGATTTGTACATAGAACAATTATGTAATTATTAAATGGACAAGCATGGTCTCGGAAGTTACTGACAGTAATTGCCAAGTCCCTCATTTTCACACTGTAATGTTTTTTTTTGTTGCAGATTGATGTCCTCAAGGCAGATGTGGAGAGTGCAGAGTGGAAAATCTTGGAAAACCTGATCCTGGAAGATGTTGTTGAGCAGATAGGACAGCTGGTTTTTGAGGTGCACGTCCATTGGCCTGGGTTTGAGGTCAGCGGCAATGACAGCGCTGTGGTGCGATACTGGTACAGTCTGCTCCGGGAACTGGAACTGAAGGACTTCAGGCTTTTCCATACCTACAAAGAGTTATCAAAACCACAGATGTTTCTGAAAAAGGAAGCCTTCAATGCCAGTAGCTGTTACACACTGAGCTGGGTAAATACAAGGTGGAAATAGCAGAGAGGAATTTATGATGTGCGACTGTGAGCCATCTGGCCCCATAGTGTTATTGAAGAGGACTTTGGCATCACTGGCCAAAGTTCCCAAGTGTGCACGCAGTGACTGCTAACAAAATGGACCGCTTTTAGTTAAATATCTGGTTAAAAGAACCGGCGCTAGGAGAAGATACATGGTACACGTTTGTACAGCAATGTGTTTGCCAGTGGGTACACTCTCAGAGGACAGAGATTTCTGTAAAGGTCCATCTGGGGGCTAACAGCATGGCTTTCCCAGGTTGCCCTGTGCCTGAGCGTGCCAGCGCAGAGGGCATCCTTCTGGGTTTGCCCCAGGAAGCTCTGCTCACTGAGCTGTACTGGCCCTCAGGCAGGGGAGTGCTCATGAGGAGGTGCCTTTCTCAGGAAGGGTCAAGTTTTACTTCTCTGTAATGCCATCAGCTTTGATTTGCACCTTCTTTACTTTGGCCTTGTCTCCTGTGGAACAAATTTTAGGGAAGAACAGCATGTTCTTGAACCTACTGGCAAATTTCAGCTGAATTTGGCAGAGGCAGAAATTGCCTCCAAACTGAATTCCTACCTGTTTTATTGAGCAGCTTCTGACAACTCTGACTTTGGCTCTTTAAGGCAGCCTGGCTGCGGGAAGTGAGCTCAGTGTTTCTCACACAGGAGATGGTGGGACAGAGAGAGACAGCTGCTGGAAAAGCTGGTACCAAGTGATCCCACTCATCAGACTCTGGTGGCTTCAGCCACAGAACACATGACTTCCCTAGCTCATCTGCTCAGGGAATGGCCTGTTTTAAGTTACACTTGTAATGGCCATAGCCAATGGTTTGTCATCTAGCAAGTTGCTTGTTTAAAAGAGCTGAAAGTGAAACCTGATCTTTTCAGTTTGTTTGGGGGTTTACTTGAAGGTTTTGCTGGTGCCTTCTCCCATGCTGTGCCTGTTCCCCTGCTGTTTCCTCACCACTGCCCTGGCCAGATTGGTTCTCCCTGGCACCAGGAGGCCAGACCCTGGTTCTGCACCAATGCCGGCAGAGGTGGTGGCACAGGAGGGTGCCCTGGTCTGCAGCCATGCTCAGCTCTGCAGGCTGATGTGCAGATCCTCTGCAGTGCACTCCAAGGAGCCAGCCTTGGCTGTTCCCTGAGGAGTTAAGGGATGGGGGGTGGGGGGGTTCCTCTTTAAATGAATTTTGCCATTAAACTTTGCAATGAAATACAACATGACACCACTTCCATGTTTTCAATAGATGGTCTCTGTAACTGCCTTTGCCTTCCCACTTATGCAGGGGGCTGCGTTCCTGCCCTTGGTGTGCCTCAGCTCAGCATTGTATATTTAACAAGTCTCTCTTGTGTCGCCATGTTGTTCCTTCTCTTGTAATCCTAGCATTTCCTTCTCTTGCACTCTCCTTTCCCTTTTCACTGTCTTCGCTGCCTCAGCTCCCTTATCCACTCCTTCCCAGAGCAGGGCCCTGGGCTGGAGCCAGCAAGCCCACAGGATCTCAACAAGCAGCCAGAGGTGGGGAAAATGAGTGTGGGAGCTGTTCCTTCAGGCTTTCTCCCAGAACCTCTGCTTTGCCTCACTGCTGGATCGAGCCATTTCCCTCACCTTTCCCAGGCTTCACCCCAAGTCAGGTATCCAACTTTCCTCCTCTCTCACCTCTCTGAGGACTTGAAACTGCTGCAGTGAAGCTGACTGTGAGCATCCACATTGGCCACAGATGGCACGGACTTTGGGGTGTTAATGGACGATGCAGAAACCTCCTTCCCTGCTTCAGTGGTGGAGGACGAAGGTGGTAATGGTCTAGTGGAGTGAAGGGATTTTAATCTCTTCAGTGAAAACCAGTTCTGTGCCTTCGCGTGTGCGGGTTTGTATCAGTTTTCCTAGTCACGTTTTAACTTGTGGCTAAATGTCAGCCCCTTTCTTCTATAACAAGTGCACGCTGGTTTTCAATCTGCTGCCTTTCAATCACGCTGGCAGTGCCTTGTGTTGTATGGAGTGTCCGATTTACTGGCTCCCCAGTCTTACTTTCCTTTTAAAAAAATAATCCACCTACTTTAGTTACACTAGGATTTGCTGAAGTGGATTTTAATTCTAAGGGGACTTAATATGGGCTTCTGCACATCAAATGCCTCATTTAAGGAAGAAGGATGGTGCAGCCGATCTGAGACTTCTGAGCAGGTGATCCCAGCTATGCCTGTGCTGGTAAATTAAGCAGTGGCTGGCAGCATGCACAGGAATGGCTATCTGATATGAGGTCCCTGCCACATTGGCTCAGGCCATTGTGGTGGTTTAGCCCCAGGGCAACTAAGGACCATGAGTTGCTCAGACACTTCCCCCTCAGCCCAGTGGCATGGGAAGTACCAGAAAAAAGATAAAATTTGTCAGTTAAGAACAGTTTAATAATTTGAAAATAATAATAGAGACAGCAAAAAAAGGAGAAATAATACTCAAGAAAGACTGAGTGGTGTATAGCATTGCTCACCACCCACTGACTGATGCCCATCCTGTCTTCGAGCAGCGATCAGTCCCTTCTGGGTAACTGCCCCCAGCTTATATAGTGAGCATGACATGCTGTGGTATAGAATATCCATTTGGCCAGTTCAGGTCAGGTGTCCTGTCTTTCTCTTTTCCCAGCTTCTTGTGGCCCTCCTCACTGGCAGAGCATGAGAGACTGGAAAGTCCTTGACTTGGAGGTAAGTGCTACTTAGCAATAACTAAGACATTAGTGTGTTACCAGGGAAAAAGTTCTTCACTGAGAGGGTGGTCAGTCACTAGCTCACAGCAGCTCCCCAAGGAAGTCATGGCACCAAGCCTGCGAGAGCTCAAGGATATTGCTCTTAGTCATATGTCTTAGTTTTAGGCAGTCCTGTGAGGAACAAGGACTTGGACTCGATGACTCTTTATTGGGTCCTTACCAACTTGAGATACTCTGTGATTTTATGATTCTATATAAGTAGCTTCCGTTTCTGCTTCTACATATCCTGCCTGGACTGAGGAGCAAGGAGCTTTGCAGTCTCCCAGAGCAGGGCACTGTGAATGCCCACTGTGTCCTCAGCTCTGCAGCACTCAAAATCAGGATGACTTATTGTAGCTGTGTTTGATTCCCTGTGTCCAAGGAGCTGGGTAAAGCACTTTTCCTTAGGGCAAAACTCCATCCTGAGCTAGGTAATACACAACCCAAGAGTTCCACATCCTCTGATAATGGGGAGGAGGTGCCTTTTCTGTGACAGCCATGCTTGCTGCAATCTTCGTATTAAGTGCTGATGTTTAACTGTGCAGGGTCATGAGTAGATTTAATACATGCAAGAGGGTGCCAGGATTTCCTAAACCAGTATTTCACTTGTTTGAGCCACCATGCTTGCTGCACTGCAGAATGGCTCAGCTCCCATTTTGCAAATAATGGGGTAGCAAAAGCTCAGCTGCGAGTCTTGATTTATTAATAAAGCATAAAAATATAGGCTCTAGCACTGCACAGGTTCTTCCTCCTGATTAGTCATAGAGTAACTACTTTATTATCTTTTGTGTAAGATAGGGCTTAAAAAATTAATTGCGTGATCGCTGTCAGATGTTAAAATTCCAGAAGGCTGCACGCCTTCTGTATTTATTGCCCTGAAGGAAAAGTAGTGATGTATGTGTAAATTACAGAAATGGAGTAGAGATCTCTCCTGGTTCTTCTCTGGCTAAGAGTTTAGCAAACGCTCAGCTAATCTCTTGCTCAGGGTTGCCAGGTAGTGTCAGAAGCAATACAGGCTGTAGCAAATACATCTTCTGCAAGAAAAGGTTCCAATAACTATGGTAATTTTGAAGGAAACCTTATCTCAGATACAGGATAGATGGAAGCCATTTATCATTCTGGAGGCAGTTATCTGATATTATGGAAGAAAATTAACAGCTCCTATTTTATGCGCTATCTGTGCCTTTCTGCTTCACATCTCTTAAAGCAGAGTCACAGCCTGCCTTTCTGGGGTCTTGCTTTTGTGCCCTTACAGTTTCCCTTTTATTGATTTCCTACCTAAGGGAGAGACTCTTAAATGAATTCAGTTCCCACCTCCTGATGGCTGAGCTGCAGGATAGGAGCACAGGGTGCAGGCCAGTGCTGGCTGACTGCCCCAGTGGACAGGCTCACACTGAAGGATGCTGCATGGGGTGAGTCTGTGTCCACCTACTGCCCTACTCAGGTACAGTCAGCCCCTACTTGTTGCAGGATCCCAGCCACACACCCTGCTCAGGTGGTATCTCCAACCTGTTACGAACTATGCTGAGAGAGGATCCAGGTCTGCTGGCAGCCAAAGGCTCATGCTACTCCAGCCAGAGCTGAAGATCTACCAGCCAGCTCCCCAGGCTTACTGTTACATGCTGGCTCTCAGCCATACCAGCTACCTCAGCGATATCCACACAGGGGTATCCTGCCTTGCTCCGGTGGGATGACTCCTTGCAGGGAGCACTGCACTGCCCAGGAGCAGCTCCAGAGGACCATGGACTGTTGGAGATTGTGAAGCAGGTGAGGAACTTGTTAAGCCCATCTCCTTCCAATAAGCCCTGCAGTAACTGCATGTCAGTGTTGTACTCCACATCTCCTCCCAGATCAGCCCTGCACAGAAATGGTGGTAGCTGCCCCCTTCTTCAAGGACTTAGTACCAGTAAAACCAGTGTGGGCAGGGCATGCTCCCATTATAACCACAGCCTGGAGACTGGTAACTGCGTGACTGTGTCCAGACAGGAAGAAAAGCCTGGCCTAGCCTTGCTAAAATGTTCCCAAGTGCCTGGTGTGAGCAGTGCCCAGCATCTCCTGCAGAGAATGCAGAAAAGCCTGTTTTCCCCTCTGGTTGATCTGAGAGAGAAAAATGGCCCTTCAGTGACCCACTGCAGAACCCTGCCCTCTGAGCTGAGGCAGAAAGTCAGAGTGAGCCTTCAAACTGCTACTGCCAGGAGCAGCGCAGGAAGGTGCCAGGACCAAACCAGTGCAGGAGCACAGCAGCCAAATCACCCCAAGTTGTCAGGTGAGGGCTGGCAGATGGGTGTCTCCAGGCTGACCTTCCAGCAACATGCTCAGCAGTGTGCTTGCACAGGAGTTCATTGCAGCAGAATGGCATGTCCCTTTTCCTAAGCCATGCATCTCCTACTGTGCCATCTGCCAGGTGCTCCTGGCAACTTCAGCTGCTCCAGATCTCTGCAGCATCACCTTTACGAGTATTGCCCAGCTCCATTTTACCCCCAGGCTTCTGTCCCTCTGTCCCCAGGTGCATTGGGCATCTCCCTGGGCTTCCTGCTGGCATCCATATCAGCTCTCCAGAGCCTCCAGACTGCCCACCCCTCAGGTTATTCATGTTGGCCGCAGCCAGTGCAGACATAGCTTGCAAGGACATTATGACCTAATCTCATTCCGGAAAAGGAATTGTTATTGCATTACTAGAACATCTCCACCAGATGTTTCAGCTCGGTCTGAAGTGGATCTTTGCATACGTGACCTGTGTGTCATGGCAGTTTTATTTGCCTTCTGTGGGGTAAGGCCATTTCCCTTTCAGAGAGGCTTGCAGTGATTTATAAATCACACATTTCTGTGAATCAGCATTTAGAGGTGCTGCCTGTGATCTGGTGAAGATGAAGAGCAGCAACAGATGCGAATCCCCATAAATTATCACATGGGCTTTCCATAGAGAGCCCACAGCAGCACAGAGGGGGATGTGTTAGGACACTAACACATTTCTCCAGGGAAAATCAGAAACTCATCCGTTTCTGAATGTGACACTGGCTTCCTTGGAGATTCCAAAATCTGACTAAAGAAAGGTCCTCCTTCCACACTCCAAAACCTAACGTTTGTGACATGCACTTCTGGCCCCAGGCCATGATCCCATCAGTGACTTGTGAAGGGTAGTTCTTCTGTCCTCAACATAAGAAGGACATGGAACTGTTGGAACAAGTCCAGAGGAGGACCACGAGGATGATCATGGGACTGGAACTTCCTGTATGAAGACAGGCTGAGAAAGTTTGGGCTGTTGAGCCTGGAGAAGAGAAGATGCTGCGTGAAGATCTCATAGCAGCCTTACGGTATCCGAAGGGGGGAGCTATAGGGATGCTGGGGAGGGACTCTTCATTAGGGGTTGTACTAGTAGGACAATGGGTAATGGGTTCAAACTTACACAGGGGAAGTTTAGATTGGATATAAGGAAGAAGTTCTTTCCTGTAAGGGTGGTGAGGCACTGGAATGGGTTGCCCA
>JASSUY010038982.1:0-17564 GCA_032466535.1 Forpus xanthops
CTCACTTGGAATATTGTGTGCAGTTCTGGTGTCCTCAACATAAAAAGGACATGGAACTGTTGGAATAAGTCCAGAGGGGGACCACGAGGATGATCAGTGGACTGGAGCACCTCCCCTATGAAGAGAGGATGAGAGAGTTGGGGGCTGTTCAGCCTGGGGAAGAGAAGGCTACGTGGAGACCTCATAGCAGCCTTCCAATATCTGAAGGGGGCCTATATAAAGCTGATTGATTGAATACTGTCCTACAATTATTCTTCTTGTGACAGACGCATTTGTCCTAGGTGCTGTCAGCCACTACTTCAAACAAAAGGAGAATCTCTAAGCCTTTTGAAGCTGAATAACCCTCTGGGCCAGCAACCATATCCCATGGCATAAACCCTGTACCTTGGCAATGAAGCAGTTAACAAAACAGTTTTGTTCATGTGAAAATACAAAGCAGCTGCTTAGTTCCGTACTTGGCAGAAGAAGGCAGCCCCCTCTGCACTTCTTGTCTTCTGCTGCTCTTGGATCATTGCAGAGTTAACCAGCTGTTGCATTCCACATGCCAGTTACACCAGTTCAGAAAAGCAAGAGTAGGGATAGTTTTATGGCTGTACAAAAGGAATGAGAATAATACACTACTGAACCAGAAAGGGCAATATTTATATAATAAACATTTTCAGGAACATAATGATTCCTTTGTTGTCAAAACTTTGGAGTGGTTAATTGTGCAAACAAAAAGTGTACCTCATCTACATGCTCAATAGCAGTTAATATGCTCCCAAAATGCCTATGCACTCCAAATCTGTCCATCTGCACAGCCCTTCCAGCAACGGTCTTCACAAAATAGGGTGGTCTAATGCACAAATGCTTCTGATAATATAGTTGTGTATGTGAAATGCCTCAATTTTTGTCTGTGAAAATGTAACTCGGATAATTTGGCTTTCGAGATTAAAAATATCAGACTAACCCAAGCACTGAGGGTTTACTTCCAAACATTTCTAGTAGCTTTATCCATTCTCAGATGGTGTTCAGGTAGGAATTACAATTTGGTCTTGAGATACAGTGGACACATCCATAGATCTCACCTGCAGACTGAGATTCAGAGTCAGAGCCTGTCTGCTGCTTCAGATGTTCATTTCAGGCTAGACTCAAGTTTACTGATTTCTGTTTCTGACTGAAATCTAGGGCAAAAATCTATTTGAGTCAAAACAGGTTTAGTGTGGAAACTTCCCTGAAAGCTAAAGTGTGGGCAATTGATTTGCTTATTGGTGTCTTTTCAGACCGTCTGTCCTTTGCTTCCTAAACATCAAAAGGAAACTCCTACAGTAGTGAACCAATGACCAGGCATCAGATCACAGACAGTACCTGAAAATGGAACTGAGAAGGAAGAGGCCATTCCTAAATATCACCCATTTTTATCTGGGAAAGTTTACAAAGAGAAGTCAAAGTTTGCAGAATTCATACGTGATTTTAGCTCAGAATCAATTCTCCCCATACACAGAAGTCTGTGCTAAAATTTAGCCTGAATAAACTGACATCCCATATTTCATGATTTCAAATGAGTTCATAATAAACAGACTTTGGGGGTCGGAGGTGGGAAAAGCACTAAAGCAGACGCTGCTGTTTGATCTCGAGGTGGGTTAACTCAGGCTCCCCATCCCTTTGGAAATACAGCACTGACATAAACTCAAATCAATTAAAAAACAGTCTTCTCTCTGTCTTGGTAGCCTCATCCTTCTAATCACTAGAGGCTGATTTCTCTGCTGCAGTGTCCCTAAACCCTGACCTTCATTTCCTGATCACCATCACATCCAATGCTCAGGCCACATCAACAGTGACTCAAGGATCTTCTCACTCTCTTACAATGTCTGAATTTCCCTGAAACTGACTTTCTAGGAGTATGTTTCCTGTGTTTGCTTTCTGGGGTCTGTAGATTGTTGGAACATTTGCCAGGAGCACATCCTCATGAGTTACCACATAGATTTCCAAGCTTTTTTTCTTTTCTAAATGCAAACTAAAAATCTGTAAAACGAAGGAAATTCAGCCAAATGTAAACTCGACATTCAATGGCATTCAAGCAAATGGTACTTGAAGGAGGGGGGAAAGGTTTTATCACATTCAAGACTTCTTGAAATTCCTGAATCACTTGTCTGAGTAGATTTGTCCCTGCCCCTGCAGGGGGGTTGGAACTGGATGATCTTAAGGTCCTTTCCACCCCTAACTATTCTATGATTCTATGATTTTTCTGTTTCTAAGGAATTATCTCAACCATCATCTCTTTGCACTATTAAACTCTAACTAACAGATACCAGAATGAGGTCAGGTCAATAGAAATATTGAGAAATTGTTCTTTCAAAATTTGACTATTTCCTATCTAGAAAAAAACACTCTCAAATTTCAAATCATAAGGTCACCATCAAAGGAGAAGCACGGCTTGCTTTACAAAATGTTGAGAAGTTCCACTCAGTAATTTCTTCCAGAATCCTTCAAATCTGAGTATTTATCAAAGCCAGCCTGTCCCAGAGAACTGAGTAGATTTCACTAAAACAGAAGACATGTAAGAAACCAAAGTCCTTGAGTAGTAGCAAATTTCTTTACTAAAAAAACTCTGCTTTTCATATTTAGATCAGGAGGTGCTCAGTGAACATAATGAAGTTGCATGATTGTCTACTGGTGTTAATTTTCTATGTTCTATAATTTACAGAGGTTGGAAACCAGACCTGTCTTCCAAACAGCTTTTCTAGCACCTTCCTTCCCCACCCAGCCCAGGGCATGTTGGGATCTAGAGAGTACTACTTCCATAGGATACCTGCTGGTCCTGGTGTTAGGATTGACTGGCTTGCTGGAGCTGCTCCTGCAAGTGCCATATTCAGGCAGGATCAGATAACTACCATGAGTGCTGGGTACCAAACTGATGTTTGCCTCCAAGTTATTATTTGTGGGATGTAGGCTGATGGCTTATTAGGTAAAGCATTCCACCTCCAATGGAACCATTTTATCTTCACGATGAACTGTTAGCTAGTGGTGTGTGGCATCTGTGTTAATGTCATTACCGAATTAGTAATGCAGTGACAATGCCAGGCTGTTAATTAATGACTAAAAGATGGTTTTGGTATCCAGGTCTGCCTGTTAGTGAGAGACCTAAATCCTTCCAGTCACTCCCAAAAGTTTGGTTTCAAAGAATTGGTACTTTCCAACCAAAAGACTTTTAATGACAGAATTCCTGAACAGCTCTAACTATACACTAACGCTCAGTCTGAGGGATAATATTGTTACCCTCTGTAAAATAATGGCCCAGCATCCCATTATGTGTCCCTGAACCTCAGGAACTTGGAGGGGGAGGACTGGTGAGAAGCTCTTAAATCTGGGGTGCTGTTAGGTGAGTGTGTACTGCTTCTCTGACCACCCTGGATTGTTCACCCCCTCTGGGACTGCTGTGGGATGCAAGCTGGGTAGGAAAACATCACAAAACCAATCAGTTTCCATGTGGTGCACACAGTGGGAAAACAGACAGACACAGGATGTACCCATCTGAACTGTACAGCCCCAGCTGAAGGCAGGCCAGCATCAGACTCACGAGAGGTCCTGCGTGGTCGTGCTGGGATTCTTTGGCCCATCACCAAGCTCGCCCACCAATTTCAAAAGCACGTAGCAGAGCTTCAGAGTTAACTTTCTAATGAGGATAATTATTATTATTATTACATGCATATATATATAAGAGCCCAGATTCCCGTGAGGTTTCTTCAGATTGTCCCAGAAAGAAAATATTTTCATTGTGTGGGCTGTGATTGGGAACACATGTATGCACCGCACCCCACTTCACTCCTCTTGCTCTGCTACTAATTACAAGGGGAGCAGAGCCCAGAGCAGTGGTTTCTTTAATTCCTTGGTTTTGGAGACTCAGCAATTGAATTACCTGAAGAGGCTGGAGCTTCTCTGGAGTACAATCCATCAGGCAGCATTTGGGTTAGGCCAGGGTGGGGAGACATGGGTAATATATACATGCTGGCAGCATTATGTAGTCACCCAATGGGGAAGAAGGAATTTCTCTTAATTAATGGCGTGATGCATGACACGTTAGCAACACAAACTCTTTAATAAACCATGATGCCTTCTTTTACATTCACAAGATGAAAGCGCACTGGATTACCTGCCTATGCTGGCACAGCTGCTTGTGGTGAGGGAGCTTTAATAGGTGCACATGGTGCTTTTTGATTCTGGAGCTGATTTTAGACAAAGCTGCCTTGAAGCAAAGGAAGCAACTATGACTTTCAACTTCACCCAAGGCTGCAACCCAGAGATGGAAATACAGCTGAAGAAGACTGAAATCTTAATTTAATTAACCGTAAGTCCCAATAGGACAAGCTTGAGAGGTGTAGTTCGGAATGTGATTACCTGAACCTATGGAGCTGAAGTGTTTGATTTCCAAGCTCGAGTTCAAGTTTTTCTTTAGCACAGGACTGAGGCACAAGACTAGATGTGAAGCTCAGATTCACTCAGGTTTGCCACAAGTATAAGGGTACTCAGATTTGCTTCATGCCAAAAAACCCTGTTTACAGTTACAATGAATTTAGCCTTCCCCCACATTAAAAGCTATCCTTTTAAACCTCTCATTTTTGGTCAAAAAGTGAGTCAGGAGGTCAAGTGTTTCAGAAAAAATGGACTGCAGAGATGTGGCTGGGACTTGGACTCCAGAGCTCTAAATTAGGCATATTAGCAAAGACTGTTATGATTATTTATTCTTCTGGTCTTTGATGGGTTTCACTTCCTTAAAGACTAGTTTTTGGTTTAGATGAAGAAAGGAAAGGAAAAGGAAATGTCACAGCTCTTGGCAGCTTTGGAGAACCCTCAGCTGAGATCCTGGAAGCACTAAAACCTCAGAAAGAGAGTAATGGGGACAATGAAGACAAAATATGAAGAAAGAAATAAAGTCTTCATCAGGACCCACCAAACTCAGAGGACTCCCATGGCCTTCAGGACACGCTCATGACTCAGAGAAGGGACACAGCCCACAGGCTGCAGATGCGACAGTAAAATTCAGACTCACCTGATCACAAACACATTAACAAAAATGTTTTAGGACACTTCTGTAATAGGCTTATGGCATCTTGTGTCCTTACACTGAAAAAGGGAAGACATATTCCTTTGACCTGAGACCATGATGTAGCATAGACATAGACAGTAGGATGTCTACTGTCCAATCCCATATCCTTGAGATCTGTGCAGGACAACCTATAAGGAAAGACTGCAGAGACCAAATGCTCAACACGAGACTTTTTCTCTGTACTGCATACTTTCTTCACTTCCACTCCATAAAGGTGAGAAAGAACAAAACTCTTCAGTGAGTAACAAAAATACATTCTCCAAAAGACAAAGGAGAGGAGTCTTGCTCCAAATGTACTGCTTTGCTCTGGTGTAGAACTTTTTTCTTTGAGAGCAATTTAGTGTGGACAATAAAAGCCCAGCTAATTTTTAAATCAGCATGTAGCCAGCTCAGCCACCCAGTAGCTCTGTCCTCGGGCAATATTATTGAAGCACACACAATCTATACTAAAGCGATCAGCTTCCCTCAGGCCTGCCAAGGGGATGCGTTAGTCAAGCCCAAAATATGACAGAAGGAAATTTATGTGCAACTTTTACACATAATATCTCATTATGACTTTCCCCAATCTTTCAATTTTAAAAATAAACGGCCTTTGTAATGATTTTACCAGGAGCATGTTGGAAGGGAGATTGAAAAAGAAAGAGGAAAGTGGCTTTGGCTACAGTTATTTCTTTTGCTCTTCTCCTTCTCTAGTGTTTTTCTTTAATTTTCCTGAAGATGTTTCCACTCAATTTAGGAATAAATGGAATTTGCCCCTCCCTGCCACCACTTTTTCTCTGTTTTGCCCATGTTTTCAAAGAATGGAATGGCTGACATAATGAAACCTCTGTCAATAGCAAAATCATTTTGACTGGTTGGTAAATAATGAAAGTTTCCACGTAACGTGCAAGCCAGCTTACCCAGGGGACAAGCGCCTGATCCCCTTCCAGGCCAGCAAACTGTCAACCCTTGCACTCTCCCCCTCACACACACATCCAAAAGCACTGCCTTGCAGCAAGATGAAACGAGATTTAGCTGTGAGCAGATTCAAGGGTTGTTTTGCCATGAAGCACATGCACTTTTGGACAGTAGGGCACCACTTACACAACCATGCCAGCTGGTGCTTGCAGGATCTGACTCAAAATGGAATTAAAAAAAGATGGAATAAATAAGAATGGACAAACAAGAGGGGGAGAAAATACAAGTAATGACTGATCTGCAAATACACAATTCCCAGAGCTGAACTCGAGGACTTGGTTTGATAAAGAAAGGGTAATAATGCTGTATGTTTGCCCTTCATTGAGATGCCAATCACTGCATGATTTTCTAATGTTTCATTGTGGGATCAGCAGGAATGACTTCATGTGCTATTCATACCCTACAGACCACAGCTTGAGAACCCATGGGAGGAACATATACCTGAAGCAAGAATCAGTTACAAGCATTTTCGGGAACAACCTCCTCTTAGGGGGGTAAGGCAAACAAACAAACCTAGACTCTCACTGCTTCTGCTGGTAGCAGAGTGGGATATTCTCAGAGTGGAAAGTAGAATCGTTGCCAATGTACACTGACTGGTGGGAATAGTTTTCCCATTGTGGACTGATGAGCAAATGTTACATGGAGATCTCAGCAACCTTCCAGTATCTGAAGGAGGGCTATAGGGATGCTGGGGGGGACTCTTTATTAGGGACAAGGGGTAACGGGTTCAAACTTAAACAGGGGAAGATTAGACTGGATATGAGGAAGAAGTTCTTTAAGGGTGGTGAGGCACTGGAATGAGTTGCCCAGGGAAGTTGTGAATGCTCCATCACTGGCGGTGTTCAAGGCCAGGTTGGATAGAGCCTTGGGTGGCATGGTTTAGTGTGAGGTGTCCCTGCTCATGGCAGGGGGGTTAGAATTAGATGATCTTAAGGTCCTTTCCAACCCTAACTATTCTATGATTCTATGATTATCAGGCACAGAGAACTGGAGCAAATGTAAAAATATTCCAATCTGTACAAAAAAAAGCTTTTGGTCTTACACCGTGTTGCCTTTGCATCCCAAGTTCCCAGATATCTTCTCAGGAGATAAGAGCTTTTATGCCTGTTCTCCTCTAGTTAGCCTCATCCCTCCTCTGAAGCCCATGCCCTGGGACAGTGTCATGCATTTATCCTTACTCATTTCACTCATGCTGCTTTCTTTTGTGTATGACTACATACTGGTTTTCACTCTAATGTGCTTGTGAAAGCAGAAGTAAAGTTATTAGCACTAAAAATCTGTAAATCCCTTTCAGAGGACTCATCATTCTTCCTCATCAATCCCCACACCCCTGCTGTTAGCCCAGCAGTGACAGCCTGTCAATACCTGTCCCTGTGGAGTCAGTGGGGTGATCTCTTCCCCAGAGAAGAGATCTAGGCTTGCTTTCAGCTAAAGCTTTCCTCTGAGGGCTGAGCTATGAGTTATTTGTGTAATTCTGTGGAAACCATAAGAAATCTTGAAGCTGGACATTGAAGTAGATAGGAAGAACCTATATATATAAATGGACATGACAAAAATAACATCAGAAAACACAGAGAATGGAAGAAAAATATACATCTTGGCAAGAAGATTGTGTATTTTCATTGTATTCATAACGTATTAGTTCTACATTTGAAGAGATCATTTGGTTTAGGCAGAACTATTTCACTGGGAAAAACGTGCATTTAATAGGAGTCTTCCAACAGAGGGGATGAAACCAAACTTGCTGAATTTAGAAATATTTAAAGGAGATTTACCAATTAATGCTGGACAACAGAGATTGCTTGTTGTAGAAGCTTTCCTGTGATATTTGTTTTCATAGGGAATGGCTGCACCAGCATTGTTACCATTTGAATTAGCAACATAAAATACCATCAGATAAAGAGAATTCAGGTGTGAGTGGTAAAAAACGTAAGCCGGGGGATTGCTGTGGGTTGAGTGGCGTAATGTGGGCAATGAATTCTCTAGGCCTCAGTATCCCCCACTGTAAAATAAGTACAACCCATTAGGTTAATGAGAATTCATTACCCTCAGAACCTGCTCTGAATTTTGCATCTGCCATGGACACACAACGTATGTGAGGAACATCAGACTAAGTTCATTTTGAATACCCCTGAGGCAGGCTGTACATGAAACATACAGCAGTAAAACACCTGAATATAGAGCATCCAGGGTGGAATGTTGAAATTCCACTGATTGCAGTAAATACGCAGAATCACAGAATCATTTAGATTCAAAATGACCTGTAAGATCATTGAGTTCACATATTTGTGTTATACCATAATTACTCAGCTTTTAAATCAAACAGCACAACAATTAGTTCATGGCTGTTCTTCACACACCTTAACATCCTTTGTGTGATGGCTTTATGTGAGAAATTTCACCCCTCTGTTTGAACAAATTTAAAGCAAATTTGCCTCAATTTTTTTGCAAGCTTGCCCCATCTCCAATTATTGCCTGGCAATGCTACTGCTTTCACTGAGTAGTCTCAGGCTGGAAATCCCTGTTGAAGTGAAGGAACCTTTGTTCCACCACTGACTTCTTTGGAAACACAAAGCACTGGATACATCCCTAAGACAGTTTTCCACCTGTGGAGTCTTTCTGCTGAGTTGTTATCCTGTGATCCACTGCTACAGATGTTGAGTTTATCTTTGATGTATTGTCTAGGTGAGGTATGAATGCAAACTCATTTCCAAAAGAAAGCATTTACTAGAAAGCTCTAAACTTACGATCATTAAAAAAAGCAAGAGGCTGGGAATGTGTTGGAAAGAGAGCAGAGTGTGCTGTGGTGGGATGATTTCAGCCTTATCTTTCCAGCTCTTTTGGAGAGCTCCAGTCACAGGCCAGTGTCACACTTCTGCTCCTGCCAGGCTGACCACAGGGGACAGGACCTGGTCTTGCCACTTGGTCACGGTTACCTAAGGCAGCCAAAAATTTCAGCGGTTGCTTGTGGTTTCAAATCCCAGAACCTGTAAAGCACAAACATGGGTTCTAAATGGGAGGTTGTGACCTCTCCACTCATCAATAAAACATGCTCAGGGTCATAATAAACAAAACACTACAGTTCAGGGTGGCAAGGAATAAACCAGTCTGATGCATTTTCTTTCTGGCCACTTAAGCAAATCTCAGCCTTTACCAAAAGCCACCTCAGTGAACTAAGTTAGCAAAACAATCCTGATTACAACATAGGGTAAAAAAAAAAGTCAAATAAACTTAACCTAAGGTTTCTCATGGGATGTTTTATGATCTTGTTGTTGTAGAGCAGAATATGGGCCAGGGTAAACATGGAAGGGGCACAAATGTGATAATATAATGACACGTTTTATTATCTCAAATAAGAAAAGAGAATAGCAGAACTTTGGATACATCAAAGGTCTTTTTCCTTCACTTTCAGGATGCAGAAAGGAAAACCCACCGTTTGTGTACTCCTGACAGTCATCGTGTCTGTAGCAGAAACTCACATTGGACTTTCATGTCTCTGGATAGCCAGCAATGGAAGGCGAAGAAGGGGAGGAAGAGAGTGGCCTTGTAGGAGCTGAGGGACTTGACATCTGGTTATACAATGATACAAATTTCAGGTCATATTTAACAGTAAGAATAATAAACTGAAAATTGTTGCTGGCTACTCTCCATGTAACTTCTTGGTAACCTTTTTAAGCTGTTTTCTACGGGCTACCCATGGAGCTGCAGCAGACTGCAGCCAGGTAAGGAGCACAGGCACATTTTTAGGCAATATTTCCTTTTGCAGGAGATGCAGATGATACAATCAGAGGCAAAGATGGGCACTCCTGTGTACCTAAACCTACTCACAGAGGGGACAAGATTCAGGGCTGCTGAAACAAAACCCCCCAAGTAAAACAGTGCACATGAGGAGAGAAATCTGTGGGAAAAAGCAATGTGCGGCAGTCCAGTATCTCTGGCTGGTGTCAGATGCAGTAGAGTCGGTGCAGTGGATTAATGATTTCTTTTCCAACCTCTTACATCTTTTTCAGTCCATGCCATCATTTATTACAGCATCCTTAGTCTGTTACTCAGACTGACAGAAGGGGAATAAACTTCACCCTGCAGGTGTTTTCAGGAGGAATTATTTTTTCCCCAGGAACTGGATCCTACATTTGGTGAGTAATAGTTATTTTTCCCAACAGTTCATGACACTGTAGTAGCAGACACTTTTCCCCTGGGTATTTCAGATATGTCCACGTACATCCTAAATAGTACTTGTCTTCTGTGGGTATATGTCTGTAAATATGGGAAGTATTTCAGAGTGTTACGCTAGAAAGTGTAGTAAAAAGCCTACCACTTACATTGATATTAAAGCATTAAATTTTGACATCTTCAGTGCAGACAGACCAAGAAGCTTAAAATTTATTTAGCACACCAGAAACAGATTAAGTCCATTTTACCCTTTCAAAGCAGATCTCAAAATTCCTCAAGCAATAATGGCATATTTTTCAATCGACTAAAATAGAAAGAAAATGGTTTAATAGGATTTAGGGTGACTGGAAAGAATCTCCTCTAAAAGAGATTTCAGAACACAGGCAAAGGGAGATGGAAAGAGGAGCTTTTCCCAACATATTTTTCTTGTTAATGACCTCTCACCTCCATTTTGTGCAAAATTAATGTCCAACCACTTGTTTACCTCAATATATATAAAATACATAGATGTGTATTATATATACATACATATGTTTTAGTGCATCAGAGCTGCAACAATAAGCCTAATGCAGGCACGTGTTTAGGAGGCAGCCAGCAAAAGGCTGAGGTAACAAGAGAGAAATGCTCATTTAATTGGCTATACCAAAAGCCAAGGATGGGGATAACAAATGCTGGAGAGTGGGACAGGGGCAGCAAGGGAAGGAGATCAGCACAGCACAGAGACTGCAGTGGCTCCTGGGGAAGCCGCAAGCCTTGCAGCCGCATGGCTCAGGCTGCAGCACTGACTTCTGACCCTACATCTCTGTGAAGCAGCATCTGATGGAATAAGATGATGCATTTGGATTGTTTTCTCCCCTGCCTGCAGCAGCATTGCTCAGAGACACGAGGGCACAATGGGAGAAGGACAGAAGTGCGTGGTTCTACTCGGAGCAGTTTCTGTGCTTCCCGCAGAATGAGGCACTTCTGGGAAAGTCGAAGGGCCAGAACACCCCCACGGGCAGCCACAGGAGCGTGCACAGGCGCTTCCTACCCCTGCGCTGTCATCCCATCCAGCAGCCGCTGGGTTCGGGTTCACACCCTCCTCCCCTACACCCACCCCCCACTCCCCCCCCGCCGAGATCCAGCCCTCCAGAAAAAACCTGGATGAACTCTAGAAACGGCTGGAGAGAACATACTAAACCTCGGCATCATTGCCTGGAGCCTGGACCACATCATGAGAGGAGTTACCCTCTTTCAAAGGACCTCAGGGAGGATAGCTTTTGCTGATGCGAAGCACGCTTTGATTCAGAAATACTCAGACATTAGCAGGGTGAGTGCCCAGAGATTGAGAGATAGTGTTTAATGTCTGCCTTCCACCTGAAAGCACTGGGAAGAGAAACGAATGTTAGGCACTGGTTCAGTCACACCCAGTCACCTTCCCAGCTCTGCAATAACAATCATGAGAAGGGACCGAATGGGCAGAAAACATCCCTTATACCCTTTGCCTTCTTCCAAAAGAAATGCTTTTGGCATTATTTCTGGTCTCCTTCCAGCCATTGAGCAAGCTATTGCTTGTTGCAGGGGTAAGATAAATAAAAATTAAGTCTAGTTAGGGTAATTTTTATGGATTATACGGCCTTTATTTAACAATTACTCTGACACAAAGGCTACCAGGAAAAAGAAGGTCTCTTTTGTGGAAGGTTCATCACTGACACATGGACACATTGAGAACTGCCTGTTTGATACCCAATAAACATATGGTCAATTTCATGGGACATAAGTCCACAGACTTCATTTTTTTATTTCTTTGTCACAGACAATGTTGGAGGATGAATTAAGGCCAGGCTGGAAGAGGTTTGGAGCAAGCTGCTCTAGTGGAAGGTGTCACTGCCTGTGGCAGGGGTTGGAACTGGAGGAGCTTTAAGGTCTCTCCCAACTCAAACCAGTCTGGGATTCTACGAATATTTTATAATATTTAATATATTAATAAGACAAGGATGTTGCTTGGCCTACTCTGTCAACGTCAGCTTAAGACCACTAGACCTTTACCCAGTTGAAATATTACTCCTTGCAATAAATACAATAAAAAACTAAGGGAAAAATACATCATTGACAGTTGAGAGGAATATGTGGGTTTTTTCTATCATAAAAGAGACCAAATAGATGAACCTAGTTCAGTTGTCCTCATGTTGCTGTGTTTGTGCAAGGCATACCCTGCTTAGATGACAGCTGAAATTGACCTTGATACAGGAAATGCAAAAGAAAGCAAAATACATGAGTGATCTATAGCACTATTTATTGTAGCAGCTGTGGGTCATTCCACAGGTCACATATTTGCTTTATTGGATTAACAGTGAACACATGTGTGCATCACACACAGAGAGAGTAAATTCTTACCACTTTTGGCCTGGCCTTTTGGCTTGGTGGCAAGAAAATGCCATTTCTCCTTTCTCATAGCAATGCACTGACAGAAAGCTGCTCTGGCACCTCCCAGGCTCACCCAAACACTTGCTCAGCCTCCTTTGCAAGCTCTGCCCTTCAACCATGTGCAGGTATCCCCTTTTGCATCCTGAAACAGTCCCATTAACTTGAACCATTGCTTCAACTTTCCTTCCAACCCAGTCACTTTGCCTTGAGCAACACACAGGGGCAACTCGATACCAGCTGCAATCCTGGTTTTAGGGAAATCAAAGACAAATCTCCCATTTCTGGCAGTAGAAGCTGCCCTAAATCTCTGTCACCAGTACAGCTCTTTAAGAGCACAGTAATTCTCCACCAAATTGAATCTTCTCTGACAATTGGCAGCACATCAGAGACAATTCACAGGCATATTTTTTCCCCTTTCCTAACAGGAAATAGGGCTTGTGTTACATTTACAGTGACCTGGAGCTCCAGGGGCAGACTAATATCTCACCTAAACAAACAGACACTATTTCTTCCCTGATACAGGCAGACGGGCTGAAAGGGAAAGTCACTTGGCTGTGGCCTTCCTGGCTCCCACAGCAGCACAGGAGGTGTCAACAACGTGCAAACCTGTGAACACCAACACAAGGATCTCTGATGCAGCCCAGGATGATCACAGAGTCACAGAATCAGTGAGGCTGGAGAAGACCTTTTAGATCATTAAATCCAACTGTTCCCCAGCACTGGCAAGGCTACCACTAACTCATGGCACTGAGGGCCTCATCTCCATAATGCGTGAACACCTGCAGGGACGGTGACTCCAGCACTGCCCTGGGCAGCAGTTCCAATGCCTGAGCACCCTTTGGGCAAGGAATTGTTCCTCAGCTCCATCTAAACCTCCCGTGGTGCAACTTGAGGCCCTTTCCTTTTGTCCCATCCCTCGTTCCTTAGGAGCAGATCTCAGCCCCCTCCTGGCTCCATCCTCCTGTCAGGCAGCTGTAGGAAGTGACCAGGTGCCCCCTGAGCCTTCTCTCCGCCAGACTGAACATCTCAGGTCCCTCAGCCATTCCTCATCATGCTTGCGCTTTAGCTCAGAATGGTAGTTCAGAGGGTTTGGAGTTGTCTGAACTCAGTCTTTGTTTCTGTTTTAATGAAATTACCATTGCCTCACCTCCCATGGACTTCAGTGGGGTTCCCTCTCATAGTCTGAACTGGGGGCTTCACCACTCAACCCATGGCAGGGCAGAGAGGACCCAAACACCCTCTTCCACGTCCTTGGAGAATGCATTGTCTTCCTAGGAGCTTCCCACTTGCCTCTGTGAGGACAGGGAGATAATTCTGGGCTTTATTTGTGGTGGATTTAAAAAAGCAAACTCCAAACCGTGTGAAACAACTCTGGGGGACATAACTTGCAACAAATGTCATGATTGGTCAATGTCCAACTAACAAGAGCCTTCAGAAATAATAAACACCTACATGTGCTTGCTTATAACACAAACAGCATCCAGATACTATTTTTCTTGCAATTCCCTTCCCCCATACACTACCTTATGTTTTACCCTCAAGTGATATCCCATTCGTCCCTTGTAAAACTCTGAGAAACAAACCACAGCTGATGGGGAAATCTACCGATTGTGAAATTCCACACCATACATGCATCACACTGAACATGCACATGAAAAGCAGAAGTGAATACCCTGACTACACATCCATTAACCCTAAATGCCAAAAAGCACAGGAGAAGCATGCATGTTTCAACGGGTTTTCTATCCTAGCAGCATTCACCTCCCTGCTACCCAGTCCCTCACTTCTTCTGATGCAAACAGGCTTTGCAACAGACCCTCAGCTTCCCCCAGGACCTCCTGAAAATCCCATGCCCTTCAAGTTACCCAAGGAGAGCACAGTTTAATGCTGAAAGCAACAAGACTCCCAACCTCAGATGTTCCTGGTTTTTTGGAATACCATAAAGAAGTAAAACCTCTGCCGTTTCCTCTCTGATTGTCTCTGATCACAATGAGGGAGTCACAGCAAGGTGAAAGGACAATCAATAGCTCAGGGTGAGTGCTTGTGACAGAAACTCTCTCTGTGCAACAACTTCCTGAGCCTGAACTCATCCATCAGGATCTCCATCTACATCTAGTATAGAAAAAGTACACTTCAGGCTACTGAGATTCCAAGATTCAGGCTACTGAGATTCCAAGTGTGCCTTTATAGCCAAGAACAGTACAGCGGCAGGAGGGGCAAAATCAAAAGTAGGATAAATGTCTGGAGCAGAAGATACTCTCTTAGGAAGCAGCAGTGACAAAGTGACAGGCAAGGGAGTGACACTGCGGGAATGACTCACTTAAAGCTGTTGTTTTGGCTTTTTCAATGCAACCACAAGCCTATTCATGTCAGGCACAGACCTCCCTCTCTCCCTGATTTCCAGGAATCAGGCACCCACAGTTGACAACTAGAGCAGCACAGGAGCTGCCTGGTCTCAGTGTGTCCAATGTTCTTGGAGACTTCTTTTGCAAGAGAAACAGCCACTGACCTTCAGCTTTTCTGTGTCACTCATTGCCATGGCGTTGAGCAGAGGTATTTTAGGGTGATCAGATCTGTTTACATCAACATTTACAACATATTCCTCTACAAATCTTACTGTTTGGTGGAAAAGCGATGTGCAAGCCTGCCACTTACTGCTTGTCACTCCTACTTGTGTGGATACCCTCGAATCATCTCCCTCAATACTTTCACTATATCAGGATTGAACTTGGGAAAGCAACTGAATTTTAACTCCCTGAATCTGTTCTGGGGCCTCCAAAACCTCCTGCTGAAGCTCAGAGTGAAACCCTATGCCAGCCTCAAATGAGTGAGAATTTTCTGTGACTGCATCCTGTGGTTTCAGCTGGTTTTGCAATTAAGTTTGTGCCCCAGTTTCATTCTGAGTTTCAGCTGATGCCATGCTCAGCTCAGATAAATCAGAACCTTAAAATGAAACTCAACTCCATATGAACCTCTCATCTCAACTAACTGCTACCCTGTGCCTTTTTGTTTAGGTTATTCTCTTTCCCACCTCATTTCTAGTCCAGCCAAACTCTCCCCTAGTCACTGCTCTTTCCTCATAGCACAAGTAATTAAGGCTTCCAAGGGTATTTGGAGGTATCTGCTAGACTCTTCCCTCCAGATCCACATTCATCAGTGGTTTTGCTTTCAGCCCTCTTGCATTTATACAAAAGCAATACAAAAGCAAGGAGCTCTGTTCTTCAGGAATGAGAATGTGCTGCTGGGCTCCCTGCAGCCTCTGAATACTGGGCTCAGCATCCATCAAGAAGCCAACTTGCGTACACACACAGATGACTGTGTCCGTGCATTAGAAGGAGGCTTAGCTGATGTGGTGGCTTCTTGTTTTGCTATTAGTCCAGAGCAGGAAAAAGTAGGAAAGAGAAACAAGCATTAAAATGAAGAGGAGTGGTCAAGTGATTCATACTCAAGGAGAGTGAACTGAGGGAGTCAGATCTTTCCAGGAGTCTGGAAGGTGAGAGCTGAAACTTAGAATTGAATCTAAAGCTGAGAAATCAGAGGTCACAGAAAAGAAGCTGCTTGTGTGCACAGAGGTTTTGTAGATGCAGTTGTGGACTTTTCTTGTCACAGTCAAACGTGTTGCCTCCATCTGTGTAAACAAGCAGCAGGGAAAGTCAATGTTACAGGAAAAATACAAGAGAGAGAAAGAGAGTTGAGCAAGTTTTGGTGACACAGTAAAGAAACTTGATGGGATTAGGGCTGCAACTCACTTGTGCCATTTTCCAATCCAGATGAAGAAAAAGAACAAATGCCCAACAGAATGGGAATGGGGAAAGATCTTCAGAGGACTGTACCAGCAACATGGCCTGTGGGAGCTCCATCTGATTCTAATGCAGTGGGAAGCATGCCTGGCACTCTAAATAATGCTCTGATTGTATGTAATGTCCTGATCAACACAGTTGGAGGGAAAACTCATCAGGAGTTGCACACTAGGCAATAAATAAATAAATAAACTTCAGTGCCATGCAGCTATTTATAGCGGGTTTGTTGTTATTGTTTAGGCACATTAAAAAATGCCAAACCCACCTAATATCAGCCAATAAGGTTCCAACTAGTGAATTTTATGCATTACTTTTTCACAAGTATGTTTATTTCTCATCAGTTTTATTCTTTGTCTTGCCCGATATCCTCCAGAACTTCCTTCTTTACCCCATAATCTTTATAGAAGTTCCCTTATAGCTGGTTTCATGTGCATCTTATCTGCCAGAGAGGACACTGAAGTTCTCTATTTTGGCAAAAAGGCCCAGGCTAAAACACGAAATGTAAAAATCAAATGAAAGGCTTAAAGCATGAAATGTATTAATAAAAAAGTTTGCTCGAATAGGGTCAGAATCAGAAATATTGTATTAATTAATTAATTAACAGTTAATGTGATTTTTTGAAGATGAAAAAGAAAAAATCATATCATCACATTCTGGGAACTATGAAAGTACCTCAGGATCTGCTGAGGCTGCAAAGAAAGAGAGCTCCACTGCATGTCCTGCATACTGGGCACCCCAGACAAGATGCCTGTTGGGTGCCACTGCAGATCTTTCCTATGCTGTATTTCACTGAAGTGGAAACCATGTTTGAGGGAGCTCTGGGAGAGCTGTGTCCAGCAACCACCCACAGGAACTGCTGGGGGCTGGGCCAGGCACCTCACCTGATGGAGTTTGGCCAACTGGATGAATAAGAAAACAATCACCTTACAACTGTTCTTTTAACTGCATAAAAGAAACATTAAAGGCTGAGAGATCTGGGCTGGTGCAGGCTGGAGAAGGCTCCTTTAGGGGGGAACTTAGAGCAGCTCCAGTGCTTAAAGGGGCTACAGGAAATCTGGAGGGGGGCTTTGGACAAGGGACTGTAGGGACAGGACAAGGGGAATGGCTTTAACCTGCCAGAGGGGAGACTGAGATGAGCTCTT
>JASSUY010038983.1:0-60662 GCA_032466535.1 Forpus xanthops
CCTTGGGTGGCATGGTTTAGTGTGAGGTGTCCCTGCCCATGGCAGGGGGGTTGGAACTGGATGATCTTAAGGTCCTTGTCCTTTCCAACCCAAACTATTCAATGATTCTGTGATTTGGTTGAAAATCACAGATTTGATTCTGTGATTTGGTTTGATGCCTCAAACATGGCATCTAACTTCTTGTTGAAGTAGCATTTTAGTAGTAACAGTTGCAAAATCTCCACTGGTCTTTCTGGATAGGCTTGAAGTAAGTGGTTAGATAATAATGGGTATCTTTGCTGTTTAGGTTGTATGAGTAAACTGTGCTTGTTGTAAGATGTTGTTTTTTCTTTGTATGTATACTCTTTCCTAAATCATATGTTAATGTCATTGTGTATAGGTTTACTGTTCTTTTGACTGTAAGACATGCAGGCAGTTGGTGTATTTCCTTTATGGTTCTTATTAAAACTAATGTAAAATTGTGAATACTGCTGCTGTCAAAGGCAAAATGTTCCCTTCTCCCCTATTAAATTGCATTTCTAGGAAATACAGCTCTCTGGAAAACAGTATTTTAAAATTACGGAAAGGCTTATTCATATTTTTATATAAAATTGTGTTATATGTAACCCAAACTCACCTCAAGATACCACATTCAATTTACAAGTGCTGTTAATTTAAGTGATATATATGGAGATAGAGAGGAGGGATGTTTTCATAGGAAACTCTGTGGTGCCTTTTAATTTTAAGATAATTGTAGATAGAGATTGTGAAAGAACTATCATTTTTCTTAACTACCTCTTTCCAAGAAAAAATGTGATTTCAGTTTGATGATTTCAAGGAAGTAACAGGCTGGAGCTGTAGTTTTGTTTTTTATTCCTCACGCAAAGGTGTTGCCTAATAGTGTACTGATAGCTTTAGCTAATAAAACATATGTCAGGCTTTTAAAAGGCATTTATAAAAATATTTTGAAGCCTTAGTGGATACAGACTGAGCATAGTTTCTTTCAGTGCCTTGGGACCAGAAAGCATCTTGTAGGCATTATTTATTTTTAATGCATTTATGATCGGGGTGGAGAAGGGAAGTTAAAATTTATCTGATCTTTTAACTGGTAGCCATCAGATACATTTGGAGCAACAGTAGCTGAAAGGAAGATACAGAGGGAACAATCTTTCAGTGCTGCATTTGGGAGGGAGGCTGTAATGTTCATGACACTCACTTAAAAAAAAAGAAAGAAGAAAAAATCCAGCTTATTTATGTGAAAAGCTCACAGTAATTCAAGGTTAAACAGATACCACACCTGAAGTACTGTGTCAGTTCTGGTGGCCACAATTGAGAAAAGACATGGACAGACTGGAGAGGGCCACAGAGGTGACTGAAGGGCTAGAGAACCTGCCCTATGAAGAAAGACTAAAGGAATTGGGTCTTTTCATAGAGAAGGGTTGAGGGGGCCTTGTTACAGTTTTCTAATATGCTACGAAGAGGATGGAGGCTCTGTCTTCACAAGGAGCCCCATGGAGAAAACAAGGGGCCATGTGTACAAGTTGCACTGGGAGATGTTTCATCTCAATGTAAAAAAGATTTTTACAGTGAGAACAATTATTGCTAGAGCCATTGTCCTAGGGACAGGGAAGAGTCATCGCCACTAGAGGTTTTCAAGGTATGATTGCACAGGGTACTAGATAATCTCATCTAGGCTCCTTTACCATGAAAGGCTGGAGCAGATAGTCTTTCCAACTCAGGCTGTTGTATGTTCTATATATATTACTGCAGCAAAATTTGTAGCAAAATTTCAGTGTATGCAATATATACATTAGTTTTATGATTGACATAATCAAGAAACCTCTCCTCAGGGGTTAACAAGAAAATGAGATCATGTGGAAAGGTATCTGGGAACAACACACCAGAAGAACTTCTTTCGTAGCCAGCCTGAAAAGTGACAGCTACCAGTTGAAGACGATGACTAAGAACTAAACTTCTGCGTTTTGTATGACTGGAAATGTTGGTTTGCAATATGCATCTGGCTCATGAAAAAGTCCCTCTGAGCTCCTAATAAAAAAAAAAAAAAGTTATTGGATAGTTTTATGTTCAAGATTGCATTACATATTTTGTTAATTGTCTTAAGCAAATATGTATTAACATGGGAGGGTGGTTGTTCTTGTATGTAGACTTCAAGAAGAAATTGTGGTGCTAAAACCAGGCCAAGATTCTCATCTGATTGAGATTTGTAAGGAGTCTGCCTCTAAAGATTTCCAAAATCAATCAGTGCATTGACAGGAAGAGAAGTTGAGGGCACAGCTAGCCAAATTCCAGAATGATGAACTATAGTGAAGATGACTGAAGTTTTGTTTAAAGCTTTATCTAAAGTGACATTTACAATAAGCTTATGAGCCCCCTGAAGTCATGACAGCTGCATGTTTTAAAAGCTCAGCTTGTGCTGAAACTGGACTTGAAAACTCTTAAATTTTGCATATGAGGTTTCTCTCATTTTGTGCACTTCTGATCTCTCTTTCCTAGTTGCGTTTTCAATGTATGTGTGTGCAGCAGCCTTTGAGCTTAGGAATTTTACCCTGACAATCCAGCAACTTAAATTCCTAGCTCTTTTGTATCCCATTTCCATTATTAGCAAATGGGAAACATGCTGTAGATGGTATTGCTGAGAGTAGTATTAGTGTTGAGCAGTTTATACCAGCTTTGCTGAGGTGACCTCCAAAGATGATTCTAAATACCCATAGAGACGGACCCAGGGAGACTGCTGAGCACTAAGCAATTAAGATGCTTTTGTCCAGTAAAATACTTAGAGTAAAATGTAAGATTTGGAAAATAGAACAAGGAAAGAAGATGAGGACAGTAAACAAGGCTGAGATTTAAAACAAAGCAAAAAAATCAAACTCAAAACATCCTCAGTATTTATTCTCCTGAAATCAATAGCTTTTGCTCTGTATATCATAGGTATAAACAAATGTCTCTGGCAGCTGAGCAACAATGGATACTGGAGCAGAATAAAGTGCAGGCAGAACTGGACTGCCAGCACCTCTGTGAAAATGCAGAAAGCCATTGGTATCAGAAATCAGAGGATCTAACACAAAGCCTATCTTCAGCAACAGATCAGGTGAGAATTTGACATTAACATTTTCTAGGAACCATCTGTTGCATAGACAGCTATGGAGTTTTTCCCACTGTGGTGTTCTTCAGGGGAGGCGTTACCTCAATTTTCTTTCAAAAATCTGTAAAATTGTAATTCTGTATTGTGTTCAGCAGTTCAGCAAATATATTTGATGAGAGACCAGATTAATTTGAATGGACAGTCTCTAATAGTTGCCTTTTATCCCTTGTAACAGGTTGGCTTGAGAGATGCCACTGCTTTTCTCTTGGCATTGTAGCAGAAAAAAGAGTTAGAGTAGCCATGGCCCAAAAGAGTTTCAGATCACAGCACAGCTTGAATTCTGTCAAGGGAACAATACTAGTCCTGGAAAACTCAAGAGTTATTTCTGTAAGGGCAGGGGGAATCCTATTTGTGAAGTGTACAAGCTTCTGTTTCTGAGAAATGAAATACATGTTTATTGTTTAGAGACTGCTATACAATGGGCTAACCATTATTCTTAATGACCAGTTGCCTAGTAGACTCCTGGGCACAGAGAAGGCACTTGTTTCCAAAGTATGCAGTAATTCCAGAATACATTTACTCTGGTGTTTTATTTTACCGTCGTCTTCCCAAAAATACTGATAAGGCATCAATGGGTGTAAGACAGGAACACATCCAAGAGATGAATCACCATTGTCCATGTTGCATACAGAAGATGAAACAGCAAAGCCAAGTTACTTTTCTGTGAAGACAGTTTTTGACAGAACCAAATGGATGTGCTTTAAGTCCCTGTCCTGTAACTTAAAATATTTTTTCTTCATTTTTTTTTTCTCTCCCTTTTTCCTTCCCTCCTCTCCATACCCTTTGTACTGATGTCCTCTGCTTTCCCTCCCTTCTAGTTTGAAGCTGATCTACAGAAAAAAAGACTACAACTTGCATGAAGACTGTTTTTTCTGCTTTGACTGTTGAGAGGGAGCAGATAATACAAACATCGCTTAATCCCAGTATTTTTACCTGAAGGAAACAGGGTCAACACTGTCTTGAATTAGGTGAATTTATTCTGACAACTTTATGGGCATTTTTCTGTTGGACTTTTTTTAAGCAGTTCATCTGCTTCATATGTTTAATTCAAAATATAGACATACCTAGCCTAGAGTATGCATAGACTAGGTGTCACAGCCTTCATTATGGCTCTGATCTATTACACAATGGCAAAAGGAACAAGTTGTATGTACAGTTGCTCCAAAACAAAAATGTACTGTACCATCATGGCACATCAGGATGGAAAAAATTGATTTCTGGAAAGTTCGCAAGGGTCTGTGTTAGTTGCAATTCAGGCTAGATTTTAAAGTTGTAAAGTTAAACTTTCAAGGCAATGCTTTAAAATAGTAATTTGCCAGCTGTTTAAAATAATGCCTTTTATTTCAGTATTACAAAATAATTTTCTTTAATTGCTACTTATTAAAATACATATATTAAAAAGAGAACCATTCAAAATTACAGTTGTAATGCTGGTTTGAAACTATGCTGAAGGATAAAGCATTTTGAGTAGGAAATTGTCCTTTGTAAAGGAATGGAAGTAGAATGTGCTGCAGTGTGCTCTGCTGGGCAGCTGCATATGCTCAACAGCAAGCATTTAAGAGTGTATTACCAGAGCTTGCTGATAAGAAAAAGCAGTGTTAAGCAAGACTAGTGGTTTCTGAATGCAGAAAGTGGTGTATCCAGGATACTTCTTGTAAATACCCTTAAAAAAAATGATACAAAAAGCAGACTGCTAGCAAAATCTTACCATAGAGCAAGTTGGTTTTCCACTGCAATTTAAAACTGGACTGATTGTAAGTTGATTGCTCAAATACCAAGAGAACCAGGACTGGGGAGGGGTTCTTTTACTGTTCACATTCACTGATTTCTTCCACTGTAACTGACTGTTCTTCTTGTTAGCAAGACTTCATTTCCATTTTCACACTTTTCTTTCTGTTGATAATATACTCTGTTTTGTACTTTTAGCCTGTAGGATAAGCAGTACCTATCACAGCAAAATTATTTTTGTTTGTGTTTTATATGAAGGGCCCTTGTTTAAAAAAAACAAATGCCCGAAAAATTTATTATTGGGAACTAGAACCTTTCATCTTAAATTTTCTGTACAAAATTAATTGTAAACAAAGGGGGAAAGTGATTCAAAGCTTAAAATTGTAAAAATTGTGTCAGCAAGTCTTCCTAAAGAAGGAGCCATGTGTTAGCTACCCTCTGGTTCAGATGACTAAGGCAAGAATAGTTTAAATACACCCTAGTACAATATCTTTTTTTTACAGTACCCTTTTTTCAGATTGGTTTGCGACCCCATGAGGGTGCTACAAATATTGCAGTAGTCATTTTTGACTTTAGTTAACAGAGAAGTGACACACACCAGCCTGGAAAGTCTTGCTTGTTAACTGATTTTGAATATGGCTTAGGTCATGTCTGCTTCGCTGGAGCATGCTAATAATATCATACAAGTGCACAGATGAAAGATTACTTGTAGTAATTCTGGATGATTAGGTGGTGCTCTGTCTAGACCCTTTTCCACTGGCAAAAGTCTGGAACTGCTGTGTTTCTGACTGAAACTATGATGATTCATTTGCATGTTGCAGGTTGAGATGAAGTTCTGGCCCTCAGAAAAGCCCTGAGTGATTTGGTACCTACTGGTGCCTTTCCCTTTATGCCTTTTCAGTCTTTTTCCTTTCACCTTAACAGCCTCAGAGAAATTGTAAAAGCAGAATAGACGTTATCCTCATCTTATGCATACCTTCTACTGTTAGGGCAGGAAGAGCCACAGGAAAAAGGCTGTAGGGCAGCTGTTGTCTTTGTGAGAGGGAAATTTAATTTGAAGGCTGTTATGCTCCAGATCAGGCTTTCATACTGCACCCACAGACCAGACTTATGGCTGAGGAAATAAGGAGACTGAAGGAAGTGGGGAATGATGGAGAAGATCAAAAAGTATCTTTCCAGTTAAGCAAAATATGTCCAGCTTCTTCATGTTCTTGTGAACAGATTATCTCCAATGACACTTTCAAGAATTCGGCAGGTCAGAAAAGAGACTGCTGTTGAACCAGTAAGTTCTTTAAGGAGATGGGTTACCCACACGCAGAAGAGCTAGAGATGGCACTCTTCAATGAACAGTGATAAGACGGAGCTGTCTCTGTGGCTATTCTCCTCCCCATCTATGCCTTCTCCCACATCTCGTTTTCTCTTCATAGCACTTTTTTCCCTGACAAATCCTCAGAATAACCAGATGTAATTTTTCTCTTTCTATGGTTCTTTTCTCCCAAGTCCGTTCATGAATTAAAAGTATTAGGATCTCTGTGTGGTGGTGTGGAGAAAAATGTGTTGCTCAATAAAGAAATGTTTTGTGTTGTTATTTTACAGATATTTCAGTATGATAATAAAATTTCTCCAAGCAAAAATATTCCTACCTTGGAAATAAGAAAGCTTCAGGAGCAGAATGCCAGTCTTCGGGCTGCTGTTGCACAAATGAGGAAAGAAATGGAGAGTCTTGATAAGCAGATGTCCTCTCTTCCTTTGACAGAAAATGCACAGCTTGCAGAGCAAGGTGACAACTCTTGCCACAGAACTCTAAACTAGGTTAATGAAGTGTAGCTGTGGTGGTCATGACCTAGGAGGGCTGTCCAGCCCAGGTGTGTGTATAGATCATGACTGTGGGGTTCTCAGGATGCCACAATACATCAACACACAGAGGTCTGTCTCAGAAGTTCTATATTACAAACTACTACAAAACTATTATTAGTAAACACAAATATACACACACTATAAGTCATTACAAAATTACTGTAAGGAAAACAAATGTGTGTATATATACTGCAAGAGTAAAGCAAGTATACATATATTACAAGTTATTACAGGATTCCAGATAGTGAAGCAAGTATATAGAATTACAGAATGGTTTGGATTGGAAGGGACCTTTAAGGGTTACCTAGTCCAGCCTCCCTGCCATGGGCAGGGACATCTTTCACTAGAGCAGATTGCTCAAAGTCCTGTACAACCTGGCCTTGAACACTTCCAATTTTATAAGGCACGCACAACTTCCCTGTCACAGTGTCTCACCACCCTCATTGTAATTCCACAGAAGTATTCAGGCCCTCTGATCATATTAATGGACGCCCTCTTTAACAGGTCTATGCCTTCCTTACAAACCTTTCCTGTGCATGTGTCTGCAATATATTACATGAGGTGCTACTGGTGTGATAGTTACCACACCACTGCCAGAAGTGGGGGTAAAAAAAGTCTAATTTCAAAGATGCTCTGCATCACTGAATCTTGAGTCAACCAGGTGCCCCAGTGAGGGTCAGGTCTGTCTGGGAGACTGCATGCAGGGAAGCTCTTGCAGAGAGGCTCATTGCAGGTGGGTAGGTAGTACTTTTTTTGTGTGTAGGTATATAAATGGGCATAGGATATCAGTTCCAGATATAGTTGTGATTCCTGTTTTCATGGAAGGTCAGTTTGTTAACACAGTTTCTTTGACCTGCATCCACCAAGCTTTCTTTGTCCTGCTACTATGGCTGAGTGCTAAGGAAATGCCCACTGACAAATGAGTAGTCTTTATTTAATAAACAATAAGCATATTGTAGCTTTGTTAATAATGAGACATTAACAATCAGTTAAAGCAAAACCTCCATTAATTTTAAATAAAAACCAAATTCAAGCATAGTTTTTGTTGCAGGCAACTGAATTTAGTCCATCTTTTTTTAAGATGATGTTATCCAATATATAATAGAATTATGGCTGCTGAAGTTGGGCAATATCCAAGAGACACAATAATCTCTACCAGTTGATAAACATAAGTTTTCAGAAATGTGTTATCTGTTCTCTTTATGGCTGAAATACTTCACTCAACTAATCTTTCTTCTATACACTTTTTAAATTTATGGAGATAATAGTCAATCACTAGAAGAGATTATAATATTACATCTGATATTTTTAGGACAATGTAATTTGGAGGGGTACTTCTGATTTCCAGAAAGTAACCTGTTCTTTCCCATGACTTGTCCATATGCATCAGTAAGTTGGGACTCACATTTTTAATGGGACTAAAAGAGGAATTGTTCAGGATTAGCTTCAATTTATTGGTGACTTTTTTTCCAGCTGTGAATGAAAGAAGCTGCTGTACCTTAAATGTTGTTGTTATATTCAGTATTGCCAGTTTCCCAAGAATGATTACCTGAGGCAGTATTGGGAGAAATAAAAACTTCTTTGTGTTCCTTTACCCATGAATTGACCTTTCTCATGTGTCATCTCTATTCGCTTCTGCATTTGGTAGCTGACTTATGTTTGCATATTTTAGGACTACTATTATTTTTCTATTTCTTCAGCTCTGTTCACAGTATATCTCCTGAAGTGGTATACATGCATAATAATAGAACAAAAGGCCAAAGCAGCTGTTGCTATGAAAGCCTAAACTGGATAAATACATACGTATTTATATTACCTTCTCTTTTAGGTTTACTGTGCAGAAACAAACTTTCAACTGGAACCACCTTGAGCAATACCAAAGTCAGCTCAGTCAACTTGGATTGTGTAGTAAACCTAGGCACGGAAAAGGTATGAAGAGGTTTAAACTCCTGAAAATACCTATATGTGCATATGTGTGTAATTAAATGCATATTATTTTTATTTGAATAAATATTAAAAACTCAGGCAGTATGTGCTAATGTGGTTAGCTAGTAATGAGTGTATATTAGATGACAGTCAGCAGTGATTTATTTCAGGCATACTTGAGCTCATTCTTTCTGGGGAATTCGTTTTGACTGGTTGTCCCATGTCACAAATCACTCCTGACCTTTCGAGCCCTTCTGGATATTTTTTTCCCACCTACAAATTCTTCAGCTGCCGTGTGTCACCTCTTCAAGTTTTCCGCTGTAAATCCATATTTTAGCCTTTTTCTGAAGTGCCAAAAGTCCTTCAATGCGCGTTCTAATCAGGAGGGAGGGAGCGCGGGAGCGGCGTCCTCGCGGGGGGGGCAGCAGCCGTGGAGCCACGCCCTCTGACAGCCTTCTCCCCCCCTCCCCGCTAGGGGGCGCAAGCCACCTGCAGCGAGTGCTGGCGAGGGGCTCGCTGGCGCTGGAGCGCCCTCACTCGGCTCCAGGGCTCACAATGTCATTCCCATCGCGCTGCTTTAAAGGGCAGGAACGACATCGGCATTAACTTGCAACAGGCGTCTCTCGGAATAACACAGGAATTGAAAACTGGGACAAATATCGAATACTATGTAAGGCTTAAGTCACTGTCTGTTCTCCCCTTCCTGTCTCCCAGGGATTTCATGGTGTGGTAAATGGAGTCTCATGTATGATAGGTTAAAATACAATGAAGAAAGGGATTTCCAATTTTGAGGTAACCTGTAAAATCTACCCATAGAAGTTGCATGCTTTACTCTTACTGTTAAGACTCACCAGCAACCATCTAAGTTCAAGAAAATTGAAATAATAGCCAGGTAATAAATAATGATGAAAGGTAGATCCTCCCTCCCTGGAGGCATTCTAAACCCACCAGGATGGTTTCTGTGTGACCTGCTCTAGGTGGCCCTGCCTTAGGGTGAAGTTGGACTGGAAAATCTCCAGAGTTCCCTTCCAGGCCTGAAGATTTTGTGGACAGTTAAAACCAAGAGTTCTAAGAACTGAAATAATACTAATGGGAACCATGTGTGATAACATGTGCCAGCCACCAAGCACAGATCATGTTTAATCTTAGTTTTATCTTTTTGCTGAACATAGAAAGAGATCTGTTTGTTCCTGCTGTCTGATCATGTCTAGCAAATCAGTGTGTGTCAGTGTAGACAACATAGATTTGTATTTTCTTTTTGGCCACTTCCAGAATTAGGTGAAAATTTAATCTTATACCATCTATTATTTCCTGTTGCAGTAAACATTTTATGAACTACTGTCCAAGATGCATTCTCATTTTCTTCACATTTCTTTAAGTGGGGACAGAGCATTAAAAGAAAAGTAGGAAGTGGCTTTGTGTTGGAGGCAGTAAGATAGGAATGAAACATTCTCTATGCCAGAATTAATCCTTTGCTTTATGATGCTAAACTGTAATTGAGTGCTCAGAGCCAGATATGAGAACATTTTTCAGGCAGCAGTGTGCATCTTATATGTGAAATGCTGAGTTACTTGTACTTTATATGTATAGGCATGTAGTAAATAGCAGATCTGCAGACCAAAACTTGAAGTGAACAAAATGCTGGAATTGTAATTAATGCTGTCTTCACTAGTGCTGAGCTATCATTTCCTGTATTTCTGTTGACTGCTTTATTTCTTCTTCCTTGGTGCATAACAAGCCTTCTTAAGCTTGCTAGGCTGGCAACTGGAAGCAGTCCTGTTACAAACAATTGGCAAGACTTTATCAGAATTCCTTACTGCATATTAGAAGTGCTTATTTCTTAACATTCGTCTATACTGTCTCTGTGCTGCTTCCGTTTACCATTTATTAATATACATGCTAAGGATGTTCTTAAGGCCATGAAGAATTACATGCAAAAATATCCCTAGTTTGGGGAGTTTAGAATCTGTTGAGCAATAATGGTAGCTAAAAATGGGGTAGCAGATATGAAGTCAATATGAAGAGCTAGAGTGGTAGAGTTTTTTTCCCATTTAATATAACAGAGGTTCTGAAACTATAATCTCAAAATTACTCCAGAGCTAAAAAGTAGCTAAAGAAGAGAAAAGTTTATGTGGAAACTAGTAAAATAGGCATGTAGATTATTGCATGTATATGATTTTTCTTCTCTTCCTTTTATATCAGCTATGAGGAGAGATTTTCCTGCCACCTTTTCTTAGTACCAGCTTTTCTGTGTTTTCTCTCATTTGTATTCTAGAGTTTTTACTCTGGGCATGGAGCTAAAAGGGAGAAAGAGTTCTGAGTTCGACTCCTAACTCTACAGTGTACAGTCTCTCACCTGAAAAAAAAATCTTCTATGTAATGCTGCTGAATGCTTTTATGAAAAATTCAGGAAAAATAGAAGTTTAAGCAAACGGTATTCCTCCCCCAGCTCTGTGATTTGCTTTGCATCTTGGTACAGTGAAGATGGTACATAGTATGACAACCAGTGGTACTGTAATTGGTCACTGCCTTGACCTCTCTTTATGTTAAATTTCAGTGTGTTAATTTGACAGTTCATATGATGAGAGTAGAATGTAATAATTTGTGTCTGCTTTGGTGTAAATTGCTGTATATGCACCAAAGTAGTGTTCCTTTTTTCTTTCACCTTGGTACCTTCATGGTTTTATATTCTAGTTCTTTCTCCCCCATAGTGTTTGTGTACCTTTATGTTTTCCATGTGTGTTCTCAAAGGCTTCCTTTTTTCTGGTAAAACTATCCAAAGAAATCAGGGAATGGGAGTTGCATGACCCACTAAGGCAATGGTGATTGGGTCTTTTGGGTAAATATTTTACTATAATGTATATCTGCAGGTGAACTCAAATTTGCAGAGACAAAAGCGATTTTAGAATCTTTACTTTTTACTCTTTAGCCTTTTTCTTTAAAAAAATGTTTTAAGTCATATTTACCTCGTGTGTATGCATGCAATGCTTACACGCAGAAGGGCTTGTGATAGTTTGCTATCTGCAGTAAAGTGTCTTTTCCACATTTTATCCTAAAATTAACTGCTCTCCAGTTTACAGTTATACAGTGTCTATCCTATGTATGTTATTTTACACTTACAGTTAACAATATTTGTGAGAACATCCCAGGCTGTTACAGTGTTTTGCCCTATATTGTTAAGGATAGGTTTCATTTGCCCCCTTTATTGTGATGAAAATTCTGGAAATGGGCCGTCAAAAATGGCTATAGATTTGCTTTACACTTTTTTTTCAACTGGCTTCTAATGTGTGTTTGTAGAAATTTGAATCTACAGACTTCAGTTTCAAAATATTCATTATAAGCACTATCTGTTTTTCTTTCCCAGGGGCCAAAAGCCAAAGTTATTGAAGAAAAGGTGGTAGATCTTCAACAACAGTTTCCTGACACAGGTCCTGGTGTCAGTCTTCGCTATGGTGTCAGCGGCACTCTACAAGGAATGCAAAATAAACTGAAGGAAGCAGCAAGACAAATTTCTATTCTGAGTGAAGAGAAGCAGCAGCTGATTGAAATGGGAAATGGACTGAGGGCAGGACTCAGAACAGTATTAAAGGAAGGTAAATTTATTCTACAGAAGAGTGCAAGCTTATGTATTTAGAATAAAACCTGGGAATCAGTTCATCCTTCGAGCTTTAGTATGAAGACAAAGTGCTGGACATGACTGATTCTGTATAACATGTGTGAGGCTGTGGAGCTAATTATTGCAAGAAGGACCATTATGTGATAGGAAGTAGTAGCACAGAACAATAAGAGCCTGTAGGCTGATTGATCACTTTTGCTGATGAACATCTTAGATGAAGGACTTCCCGATGCTCAGATATCAGTGTGGGAAATAGAAGTTGAACTAAGGCTTTTTTCAAGAGCAGACAAGAAGTAGTTTATCTTTTGAAATAAAAACTAATGCTTCATGAAAGTGGAAAAGAAAGCAGAATAAGCTTACAATAAACTTGAATCAAGAGTATATATAATATAAGAAGATTTCACTGTGGACATTTAAGTTCCATTCAACAATTGCTCTGGCAAAGAAGCAAAGGAGAAAAACACAAGGCCCATTTCTGTATAGCACTGAATCCATCTGCAGTGAGAAGGCCTGTATTGTGTTTCACTTAATATCCACTGTAAACATTGGTTGGGAATGTAATATTGATGACAAATAATAACCAAGAATGTCTTCCTTAGTATTTTCTCTCCTTTATAGGACTTTTGCATCCTGTTAACTCTAAGCGCTGCACAGTTTGTGTTGTGTCTGGTAATCTTTTTCCAAGAGAACTTGTCAAAAGAATACAGTGTCAGCTATCAGCTTTAAAGCATCTACAGCACAGGCTTACAACACAGGTAATAATACGCTCCTGAAATCTAGTGATAATCAGCAGTTAAACCAGTTGTAATTCCATGAATAGAACTTCCCTTAAAATTCTGCATTTAAATATCATTTACTGACTTTAGCTCAAATTTTCCTTTGGTACCTTGGAAGATTTCATAGAATCATAGAATATCCTGAGCTGGAAGGGACCCATGGTGATCTTTTAGTCCTGATTCCACACAGGGCAACCTAGAAATTCAAACGTATATCTAAGAGGATTGTCCAAATGCTTCTTGAACACTGACAGGCTTGGGATGGATGACCAGTCCTTGGGGAGCTTGTCCTAGAGCTTGACCACACTTCTCAAGGAAGAACTTAGTCCTAATATGCAGCCTGCATGAGGTTTTAAGCCATTCCCTTGCATCCCATCATAGACACCAGAAGGAAGAGATCAGTACCTCCCTCTCTGCTCCCCCTCATGATGAGGTTGTAGACAGCAATGAGGTATTCCTCAGTCTCCTTTTTTCCAAGCTGAGCAAGCCAAGTATCCTCATCTACTCCTCATAAATCTTACCCTCTAGTTCTTTAACCCCCTTTATTCCCCTCCTTTGGACACATTTGATTATTTCTATGTACTCATATTGTGGAGTTCAAAACTGCACACAGTACTCAAAGGGAGACCATGCTGGTGCTAGGTGTATAGCAGGACAATGTCTCCTTCCGACCAGTTAGCTGTACTGTGCCTAATGCACCCCAAGATACAGTTGGCCAATGCACCCCAAGATACAGTTGGCCCTTTTGGTCACCAGGGTATATCATTGACTCATTGAGTTTACCATCAACCAGAACCCCCAAATCCCTTTCTGCAGGGCTGCTTTCCGACCTCTTGTCTCCCAGTGTATACAGACATCCAGGATTACGCTGATAATTCCAGATGCAGAATCCGCTGTTTACTCTTCTTAAATTTCATATAGCTGGTGATTGCCAAGTGCTCAGGTCTATCAAGATCTCTCTGTAAGGTCTCTCTATCTTGAAAGGAATCATCAAGTCCTCCTAGTTTAGTGCCATTGGCAAACTTAGTGTGCACTCAACTCCTATGTTCAGGTTATTGATAAAAACATTGAAGAGAACTGGCTCTAAAATTAAGCCCTGGGAAACACCATTGGTGACTGGTTGCCAGCCACATGTTACCCTATTTACTTAAAAGGTTATAGTTGGAACTTCAAAATTCACTTCTTTTAAACATGATTTTCATCCAAGGAATTTCAGAAACACTTGGTTAATGCAGCATAAATGCAATCCTGAATTGCAAGTATTAGTTTCATAAAACTTAGCTTTAACTATGTGAGATAAGCCATTTGAAGGATTTGTAGTGGATTCTAAGATAAACTTGAAATTGATTAATCAGTGAGCACATTTTTAAATGTCCACAGCGGTGGGATTTTAAAGCGCCCTTGTCCACATTATTGTGATAGCACATTTTCCATCAATGAAAGCAGGATATGTAATTAACCCATTTCTTTCATAATTAAAATACAACTGTTAATAGATAAATTGCAGCTTTCATCAAAGAGAGAAATGAATAAATTCTTGCTCCCTTAGTAGTTAGTGGCAGATCTCCCAGTAAGTTCAATAATCAGGATTTCACTATTTACTTAATTGATCAGCTGATTTGTTCCTGTGAGGTTTGGGTCACATTCTAGATTTTAGAAAATAGTGTAAGAAGTTGAAATGCAGAGATCATCCAGCAATTAAATTTGAGAACAAGTGTTCTCAAGGTTAAGTTCAGTGTTCTGCTCTCAGGTCTTTCAGCAGACAGTTATCCAGCTCCTGCATAGGATTGCTATTCTCTTGGATAATGAATAGTACTAAAAACAGGTGATGCTTGTTTGAATATGAAAGGAAAAGGCTCTCCAAGCATTCAAAGTATGCAGCAGCATTTCAGCTGGGAAGGGCATATTATTTGGGGAAGTAAGTTGGTACACATTTTTCTTGGCTAAGGTGAATCCGTCAGTTTGAATTTATAGCAACATTATGGAATGTGTTCTAAGGAAACCTGGCAGGGAAGAACTCTTGAGTTTGACATCCTACCGCAGGTGCTTGAATTTCTCTTAGCTTCTTCCGGGCAAAGGACAACCAACAGGAGGGGCACTCCTGTTTGATAAAGGTTGCCTGAAGTCCAAAATGCAATGCTATTAGAGTTAGAACCAAATTTGTACATACTGCTTGAGTGAAAATAAGCCTCTCTTCTTTACTGCCCATTAGTCAGTGAAGAGGTTTTAAAGGTTGCAGTGTGAGCAAACATTGTAAAACATCCTGCAGACAGCAATAAACAGAGAATGCCATCTGCTGTACCCTTACAGAACTAATGAAGATCATCCTTAGATGTAGCAGATAGTCTAAGATAACAAAAGCTAAAAACTGTGGTAGGTCAGTCAGATAAGTGCAGTGCAAGCTGGATAATCTTATATATTTTATCCAATTTACCTAATCAAGTTCTTTTGAAATCAAAAGTATTACGGAAGTCATCAAAAATACTAGTTAGGAAATATAGTGAAAGCCATCTGGATTCCAAGACTGGGAATGCTCAAAGCATATGAGCTCTGTGAGAACAGATCTGGGAATGCAGCACTATTTTGCAACTCTTTGTTGACCATCTGAGGACCAGATCAAGAGCTGTCACAGCAGCAGTGTTACAAGAAGTATTAGCATCTTGTAGCATGAGGAAGGTCCTTAGAGAAAAGGATCAGGGAGCATTAAATAAAAACCCTTTGCGGCAGATCTGTGGTACATTTGTGGGACAGTAGTATCAGCTACTTCTAGAGCAGGATATCTTAAGCCTCTTGCAAAATTCCAAAGTGAAAAGGTCAATTCTGGTCCTAGATGACAGTCCTGAGCGTATGATTCTGACCTCTCTTTTGCAGGGATTCAGAAGGAAATATGTGGGAGAGCTGTTAGTGTGCTGGAAGCCTGGATGGTGGTCTGCCAACAGGTGAATTTACTGTGGAATGCCTCAGTGCTTATGGATATGTAATTTGTTCAGGATGTTAGTGAACATTTTAAATCACAAGCTTGGCATCCTTGTTCACTTGAACTTTCAGTTCACTGAACTCTTTCTTAAGAAATTCTTAACACTGGGAATACATTTTTCAAAGGAGATTAGGGTCCAGCAAAGCATTTGAGTAGACCTTTTGTAGCCTGCTTGTTTCATCTGTGTGCTGCTTGGATTGAGTATGAAAATGATTAGCTAAATGCTTATGCAAATCATATGTAAAAATGATTTCCAGATGCAGGCAAAATTGCCACAATTCAAAATCCTCTTTTTTGGTTTGGGCTTTTTTGGGGGAAGGGTTAACAATTTTTGTTTCATTTTCCACCTCTTTAATTTTTCTTTCTTTCACAAGTCATCTTAGAATTTAGCTGACTTTTAAATTGAGACCAAAAAATATTCATTGCCCATCCATCCCAGTCTTGCTTTGCCATATTTTTAATGAGCTAAGTACTGTGTCGGCTGTTTTTCTGGCATCATGTATCTCTCATGTTCGTTTTAAAATCATTAAAGATTGTTCTTGTTTTTTTAAGAATAAATAGATTCTAAACATACAGCATGTTTGTGGCTCTTGGAGAGGTAGTGTTTGACTGTGAGTTTCCAGATGATGCGATATGCTCCAGGAGTAGAATTCCAACCCTCTTCAGCTCATGGGTTGTCTTGAAGTCATGGTTGAAGTGGCTATAATTGAGGATCTTTTCAGCTCTGGAACCTTTGGGATTATCTCTGTTTCTGCTGGAACTTGTCCAAACTGTAAAAAAAGGATAGCCCTTTTTATATCCAAGCTGATCATCTTTAGAAGTCTCATTCAAGGCTGCTCTTTACCTACAAGACACCTGCTGAGGCTTCAGCTCCTGCACTAAAGCTGAGCTCCAGGCTGAGCTTCTGAAAACCGTTTTCAGTGTTTTTCTTCTAGGCAATCACTCTCACTAGCCAAGCTACGTTTGCTTGTTATCATCTTGCTAGCTTGCTACGTTGCATCTTATCATCTTATCATCATCATCATCCTTACCAAAACTAGAATTTAGTACTGTCATACCTTCAGGAATTTCAGTGTCAATTACTTTGTATGATGGTCTCCTGTTTATTTGCTTTTCTTTAGTTTGAAATATAGAACAAAAAGCTTATGTTCATTTTCATCTCCTTTGAAAGGGCTGAAGGAGATCTTAAACCTCTTGTAAAATTCCAAATCTTACTTCAATTGCTTCATGTTGAAAGCTGGTGAATCACATTTTTTTGCTTGCTTACAAATTTCTTTTCCATAGCTGATTTATATTATTTATGGGGATTTTTTTAAGGCTTCCTTTGGAGTGTTCTTCTGTATTTTAATCACTGGAAAAGACAAAAAGGGAAAGTGACCCTGAGTCACAAAAGGAAGAGTGACTATGTAATCTTGAGTAACAAGCAGGATGACAGTGACAGCAGCAAGAAATGTAGATTTTAACAGATCTAGTAAGAGGTTTATTAGGAAGGTAGTTTGGCCCTGTTAATCTAAATGGAAAATAATTCTGCTTAATATTATTTATAACTGATTATTTTAAATCTAGCAGTGTAACAGCAAACTGAGCTATGGATGCATTATTTTTTAGAGACCATGGATTACTTTTCTTAATGTAATATTTCATATTAGGAGCTGCAGTATGCAAAGCAACAGCATCCCTCAAGGAGATCTTCTCTGATTGTCTGCTCTGGCTTAAAGGATGAAGAAGCTCCAAGCAGATGTGGGGAAAAGACGGAATTCCCATCCACTGAGGTACAGTACACGTTTATCGTCAGTGTAATTAGCCTTCAGTTGAAATTTTCAATTGCATTTGTTCAGCAGTCGTCTCCTGGAACACTTAAAAATATATGCTTTTTTTTTTTTAATTATGCTTTGTTCCTGTAGAAAATAGTATTTGTTAACACTTACTAAACTTGGGTTTCTCAATTGCTTTCATGATGTTGTAATTAATCTTCTTGTAGAACCTTTCAAAATTAAAAATAATTTCTTTTGACTTGCCTCTTGCTGAAACCTTCTATCTTTCTGAGACCAAGATGCCAATTTTCACATGTATTTGACATGAAAAGTATACATCTCTGTAAGAGTGTGTTTGAATTTGAACAGGTTCAGCTAGATTTGTCTGTTGAAAATCATGGGCCAAAGCAACAAAAGGCAGATACAGTCTTAAAAATTGTTCAAAGTCAACCACCCAGGCAGAGTCCTAGTCAAGCCCATCAGGTCCAGCTTCCTTCATCTAGAGCACATAATTTCTGTCAAGGTATGTGTCAGACTTTAGGAAAGGGACCAAGCCCCTCTGTTCTCAGTCCTCAGAACAATGACCAAGCTAAGCATGTTTTAGGAAGTAACATTACTTGACTCTTCTAGAATAATGGAAGTATGGTAATGGATTCTGACACCTTCCACAAAATTTTTACATGAATGCTATTATTGTTACAGTCCTGTAATCAGAATCTGAATACCTAATGAATTTACTTGAAGTGAATTTCACAGTTGCAAACAGAAGTAAGAATTAAGAGGAACATATATTTATATATATATATATATAAAAATTCACTTGAAGTGAATTTCACTGTTGCAAGCAGAAGTAAGAATTAAAAGGAACATATATGTATCTTTCAATGGTTTTAATGCCATTGTTGCAAATAATTTCCCCCTTTTATTAAAGACACCTGGAATATGCAAATATCCTTCTGTTTTGACATAGTCTAAAACTTATCTGGGGCAGATATGAAAGTGTTTGTCTGAGAACTGCACACTTTGTGTGTTGCCAAGTGACTGATGGATCAAATTGTAATTTGACAAATCCTTGCTCAATCATTATTTTTGTGTTATGTTAATAACTACAACACTGCTTAGTATGCTAAGACCCAAAGGTGAGATTATGGGCATAATGTGGTATATGCTGTAGACACACAGTGAGATAGGCATTGTTATTCACTAGAATTGTATAGTACAGTAGGGAATTTTAGCAGAAGTGCCACTTGTAAGGTATGTGCAGTAAACTGTAGCCTTTTCACAGGCAAATGGAAAAGAAACTTTTTAATGGTAGTCATTATCTTAAGCAGTATATTACAGGTGACTCTTATGTCTCTCAAACTGTTGGCCTGTTCATGAGCTAATTCATCATGTGCAAAACTTTGGAAAACTCCTGTGGTTAGGACAGAAAGTAATGACCTTAAATTATAATACTGTAAAAACTTAAAGGATGACTAATAATGGAGAGTGTTCCCCAGAAGTATTGTGGACTCTTTATAAACAGATGGCTAAACGTTTCTCCAGAGTGTTCCAAGTAAAGGTGATTTTCATTTCTTCCTAAGAGACACAGCATTCAGTAAATTATTTCTTACAGTGCTGTGGGGCATGTGTGAATTTTTTGGGGGGGTTTTGTTTTGATATCTTTATCATCATCATTATTCCTGAGATCTGATGGCAGCTGTGCAGTTATATGTCAGCCATTTAATAATTTTCAAATGAACTTTATATTATTAGTGACCTGTTACCATAACACAGATACACGAGTGCCATTAAACACACTACAGGAGCAAGAATACAACCAGTAGGTTAAGGGAAGTGATTTGTTCCCATGTATTTGGTACTTGTGAGGCCACATCTGGAGTACTGTGTCCCCTTTTGGGCTCTGGCACAAAGGATTGATAAACTAGGGTTTAGTGGAGAGTGACTAAGATGGCTACACTGCTGAAAAACTTGTTACTTGAGAAAAGCTGGGTTATTCAGTGTGAAAAAGAAAGAGACTGTGGGTGGCCTGATTACTGCTTTTTAACTACCCAGTGAGGCATTTTGGAGACAACAAAGCTAGACTCTGAGATGCACAGTGAAAAGAGGCAAGGGACACAAGTATGCCAAGGTGCATTCTGAGCAGGGAGTCATAAGCACTGTGACATTTCACCCAGAGGTTCTTTCCAACCTACATTGAATCTAGTTTTAAACCAATGTATAGGTGCAGTGAACCAACTTTTGCAGCACACAAGAAAAATTAAAAGGGCTTTCAAAATGAAGAATGGATTATAAGTGTATTTATTCACAGCAGCAGTTCATTGCAGGGGCAAAGTAATGTGCATTGACAGACCTGTAGGACTGGAATGGACATAGTGCTGGCAGTCATGATTCATGTGCTTTTCTGTGGGACTGTAATAGGAAGAGTATTTCAGGTCAGGCCTATATTGACAGGATAAGCAAAAGTATGTCTTTGAAACATTACTGATAGTGTCATGCGGTTGCATGCTGCTGATGCATGATGCAACACCACTGGCAGCCTTACAAGGACATCAATTTCTTAATGTCTAGAAATTTCCAGCCATTGTTGCAAAACTTACCATGGATATTTGGGGATCTAAAGAATAGCAAAGTGGAAAGATAATACTGCAAACATGGAAAAGGTGAAACATCAATAAGGGGGGATATTTTCCTGAGAACAACCTGAATTTGATCTCTGCATCCAGATTTACCCTGAGAATACTGGAGTGGTGCTTCTCGGTCAAACATGCAGGCCCTGAAATACTCCATTGCAAGAATAGCACTTTTTAAAAGTCTTCTATGTTGCTTAGCTTTCCCCTCTAGGAATCCATTCAAATGGTATCCATAATTCTACTGGACTGAATTCTGCATTTCAGAAACAGGATTGTGGAAGCAAAACCTTTTTCGGAAAGGTTCTGCTTCTGATTTTTATCAAAGGCTTGCATTATTTTTCATGCCTGAGCTATGGAAAATTAATTAAATATTTCCTTTTTAAAACCACTCACTTGAATTTAATACATTTATCAAAGCATGGTTACGGTGGGTAGAACCGTCATTAAGATGGAGTGACTTGGTACTAGACTTTCAGATACAAGTGATGCACACATAGACTTGAAAGCTCAGTAACAAAAAATGCTTTACAGCAAAGCAAGCAAGTCAGTTTGCTTATTCAAACGTTTTTTCCAAGTTCAACTCTACAAATCTGTCACACCAGTAGTTGCGGTTTATGGGCACTTCTGGTGAAACAGGAACAATTGTAGTATGAGAATGATTCTTCAACCTGTTAAACAGCTTCACTCTTTTTTTTTTTTCATGTACAAAACAACCTATTGGGACTTGAAATTGTTGGCATGTCAAGTAAGCCCTGCAATTTCCCGTATTTCCAGCACAAAGACACATTGAAGTGTTTGTGACTGTTGAAGTGGACTGTTATATACTTCATTCATTTCACCATAGAATTCAGAAATTTTGGAAGCTTCTAAGCAGTCAGAAGGCTATGAAAGATTAATTTTCTCTTTCATTGCCCTACCTGCTGATTTTTTGTTTGTACTTTAGGAATGAGATGTATTTAATAATTTGTACAATAATTCTGCAGATAAGTAGAAAGAAAGGGTTTACAAGAATCACAGGTTCTTTGTTCAGGTGCTTTTATTGCTCTGTACTGTTGAAAGAAAAAGATCCTGCTGCAGAGGTAGGCAGGTACAAGCCATGCTGATACTAAAAGCATCAGTGTTACATGCATAGACTCTACTAGTACGAAATACTCATCTGTATCTTTCCTTTTTATATGTCCTACCCCCGAGGTTGAGAGCAGGTGGGAGACTTTAGGCAAGGTTTCTCTGTTCACATGTGGGCTACAAGACCTGTTTTGATTTTAGAAATAGATGTTAGACAAGAGGAGAGGAATCTTTGTAAGACATTTAAAAAACTGGAATTTATTTTTCTTCCAATAATTTAGCTTAATCAAGTTTTTACTTGCTACTGGAGATAACTGCTAGCTTTTCTAGAAGGAAGGGTGAGCATCACCTATTAAAGTTCAACTGTAAGCTGCAGTTAAGAGTGTAGCCAATATTGTGAAGTGTGCTTTGTGGTACCATGTAAAAAGCTCCTGATCAGCTGTATCTCCTCAGGTCAGTATCTCCTCAGGTCAACAGAGGTAGGGTCAGTGCAGAACAAATAAGGGCATAAGGCAAGCTGTGTCTGTGCTTAAAATGTCCTCACTCGTCTCTTGCTGTATACATTTTTGGGTGTAGATGAAACTGTATTTTCCATACCAGAGGAGGGCTCCAGTCGTGGTAGATGGTCCCATTGTGCATTTTGAGAACCCCAGATAAAGATGAGTCCTGGGTGTATAAAACTGAGTTTATATTGTAGATTAACAAAGAACGAGATTGAGCTGCTTTGACGCAAAGTAAGTTTTCTGGTTTACTACTTGAACTTAGAGTCTTTTAGTGTAATTCTCATTGTTACTTGCAAGGCTCTGGCATGTGAAATTCTACACTGTATGGATCAAAAGTTATCTTAAGTGTTTCCACACTAGACAGAATTTCAACAGCTCTGACATCACTGACAGTTCTAAGAGCAATCCATGTGGGTAAAAAGCTGGCTAGAGAAAGAATCTGGTAAAATATTAACAAACAGAAAGAGCACTCTGGCTCCAATCAGATTCAGACTTATTATTTCTTTTCTGCGTTTCATAAAACTTCATCTTTGGAGTGTTTCACAAATATTAACTAATCTCCTAGTTACATTTGTTTCATTTAAATGGTCTTCTCATGAATAGGAACTTGTTTGAGCTGGTGTTCCTTTAGAAACACTGCTTGACATAATACCTAGTGACAAGTTTTTTAAATGAAATTTTCCATCTGGGGAAATTTTAGTTTGCTTGTGCAAGGTTTCTACCTGCCCCCCTTCAGTTGGGGGGGGAAGGATAAAAATCTGTAAATACTAATTTCAGAAGTGACCTCGGCAACAAGAGCTAGTAAAATCATTGTTAAGAGCCTAAACTGCTTTTGAAAGTGGACCTAAATGTTTAATGCAACGCTGCATGTATCTTCTATTTGATATGTGTTAACTACTTATGAAAGTTATAGGCTTGTAAATTAGGTGTGCTTTCTCATTGCTTGTGAAAACCATACAAGTGTGCATGATCATGCTGGTTTTGTTCAAGATCCTTCACACATGTTACCAGTCTCAAGCTAAACCAGTAACACACAGACATCCTTATTTAGTGTTGTCTTACGATATTTCCCTTTAAATAGCATTTCTGGCCCTGTGGTATTGAATCTTTGTCTTTCGCTGTTTTATAGATCAAATCTCACAAGTTTGCAATTTCAGGGTTTAGATTTCTTTGTTAACATTGATTTTGACAGTCCAAAACTTCTTAACAGCCATATGGAACACTTGTATTCTGTGGTGTTTTTCCAAAAACTTAACTGAACAGCCTTTACTGGTTATAACTGTAGTGTCTCTACTGATGTCAAGAGACAAGCATAGAGAGGACTTCAGAGGAAGTAATGTATATGATTCACTGGTGCTTGGTTACTTTGCCTTTGGATCTACAGGATGAGGGCCTTCCATGTTATTTCTGAAAGTCATCCCATTGATTGTATACAAAAGACCCTTCAAAACTGAGGGAGAATTTAAAAAACAGGCTGTCTGTAACTAGTGTTGACTGTGTGCTGCTTATGGATGTGCTCAGTGCTGTTAGCTAGACCACAAGAAAGAAGTATTCTCATTCTGCTGTGGCTCCTGTTGAGGCAAAATAATCTTTGAAGCTGTATCCAGTACCTTTCAGACATTGCTGCCTGAACTGTTCTAAACTGTTGATGTTGTGAAATTCTGCTTTGCTATCTGCCAGATGTGGTAGTGGTCTACGGTAGTGCATTATAATGATTAAAGTCCTTTCTCCCAGGCAGAAAAACACCCAAAGGTCTTCATGGGCTCGAGCATCTGCTTTGATACCTTCTCCATCCGTAGGTAGCCACTAGGTGGCAAGCTGAACAACGTGATTCGACATCAATAGCGCGAGTCTGCTAAGCTTTTGCTACCTGCAATAATAAGTGCCATCAAACTGACTCACTGCAGACGGTGCATACATAGAATCACAGAATCATAGAATAATCAGGGTTGGAAAGGACCTTAAGATCATCTAGGTCCAATCCCCCTGCCATGGGCAGGGACACCTCCCACTAAACCATGCCACCCAAGGCTTTGTCCAAACCAGCCCTTGAACACCGCCAGCGATGGAGCATTCACAACTTCCCTGAGCAACCCATTCCAGTGCCTCACCACTCACAGTAAAGGATTTCTTCCTCATATCCAATCTAAACTTCCCCTGTTTGAGTTCGAACCTGTTACCCCTTGTCCTCTCACTACAGTCCCTAATGATGTGAGTAAACAGCTGTTTCCATGGAAGCCTGAATATAAAAATTGCTTTGAAAAGTGGTGTGTTTTGACACTAGCCACAGTGCTGTGCTTTGTTTAGAGCATTACATATAGTGCTTTGCATAGAGCTATAAACCCTCAATAAGGTTAATTCCATAGTTCAAGAATACGTTTTATTTCCTTCCATGTAGAATTTTGTCTGGACTTTCTATCATGTTCTGCTGACTATGAAAATTTGCCTTATCCTACTAATGTCTTTCTCAATTTGTGCACTTTTTGTTCTTGCTCTGTGATTTGAATAGCTCCTGGGTCTGAAGCCTGTCATGATCAAAGAAATTCAACTAGAACAGTATGCTGTAGTGTATCCTAAGCAAGTCTCTTATATCAACTTCTGCTGTCTGCTTTGTCTCTCCATAGGAAATCTAAAGTTAAAATGTCAGTGCCTTGAAAAATAAGGATTAAGCAGCTGTAAACATTACCTATAGCTTACAGTAAATACTGTGATTGACCAATTACACTGATCTTACCTAATGAAGCCTGTGATAAGACTAAAGTTCAGTTAGTTGGAGATAGTGGTTTTCAGAGAATTATGCGAGAGATTGCAGAACGGACTCCTCATTGGTACTGGACTCCCTGCTTTACAACCAAAAATGCTACTTTTTTATATAGTCCTCTGTAGTATACACAGATATTCCAGGCAACAAAAATGAAAATTTCCATGGTAAATGCCTCCCTCAGTGAGAGAAGATGAAGAGAGGAAAAAAAAGAAAAAAAACCCAGAGAAAAATGATAGTGCAGCTCTGTCAAGCCACAGAATAGCCTTTGAGCCCTTTGGATCATGCATACCCAAACATGTTTGCCACAGCTTTTATGATTACTCCTCATTTCTTGAAACAGATCAAACTATTGCAGCCACCTACTTTGTCACCATTTCACAATGTGGGAACAGGTAGGTCTAACTCTGTATCATGTCTGGTGTGTTGTTATTGCTTTGGGGGATATAGATGTTCTCTCACAATGGAGAGAAGGGTAAACTTGTGAAAATGGTGTGTTTAAAAGCATCTGAACACAGAGGTAGTGCTTGACCTGAGTAGTTAGACCAACCTTCCAGCTGTCTTTTCTTCTCTCTTATGCAGTCCGATGCTAAAAGAGAATGAACCGGTGCAGATGAAACAAGGATTGAGCAGGATATCACCAGCATAGCAAGCCGTAACAAACAGTTCTGCGCCCCTAGATGTAGAAATTGGTCTGTTACTGACAGTAGAAGACTGATAATGTGGCACTATGACAGCAGTATATTTAGAAAAAAAGAGTAAACCAGTACTCTTCGATTTTCCAGTGTCATAAGTAAATAAGAACATAACTACAAAGTATTTTTCTTTCTTTTTTTGAGGAGTGGAGCTTGAATTTGCACATTCTGAAGAACCTCAGCAAAATACCAAAGCCAAGGATAAACTTGAAATGCCAGCTGCAGATTTGACAGTCAGAGGAACCAGGCTTGAAGTTCAGCAGAAGTTAAAATCCAGGAATTTATCTTTTGCTTATCCCGTGAAAACAAAAATCTCTTCTAGGCTGGCAAAAATCCGCAACTATAATATTAAAGACTGATTTCTTTGTTGGCAGCAAATTCTAGATCCACACTTGCTATTAACTTACTTTGAAATATGTAAATCAAATCTAAATATCAGCTTCAGTTCTGTATGTTGAGTTGGGATGATAGAACAAATACCACATTTCATACTGTGAACCCTAAAGCTAAGGGTTAATCTGTGTATATTAATGGTTAATACAGATTTACTTTAATTATATGTGTTAAATAATGCTTGCATCATGGATTTAGAAATGCCCAGTTAATACATACGTAAAGCCTTGTGCCTCTGAGCAGAGCTTGCAGGTCTTTAGCAAATATTTTGTTGGGAAACTATTGATGTGATTTAAGCCTAGAAGTGGGATGCCTCAACCTACTAGCTTTCTTCTAATTAACAATGAAACCGTTAATCCTGTGCAGCTATCTCTCTGCTTGAAAGAAGGGAGTTGAAAAGATGGCACCTGAATCTGTATTTTCTCTCATCTTCTGCAGCTCTTTCCATTTATTTAGACAGCATGAAGGAGTACAAAATTGAACTTCTGTTGTTATACCAGTAATTATATTTTCACTTGACAAGAGATTGTCTAGAGTTTAAAGCAGTGAAAAACATGTTAATTAGCAACACTTAGAATCATACAGAAGCATTGTATGACACAAGTCTTACAACAGATGAAACTAACAGAAAACTTGGATGAGTTCTGAGGTAATGAGGTTTATTGATATAGTTGGAAACATGCCAGGACATTGAAACAAGTAATTGGTGTATTTTTGTAACATTTCCAGTAATGCTGAGCTGTCTTGGGATATTATACTGAACTGTGATATTGCACTATTGTGATATTACACTGGGGATATTACACATGAACTTAACTAAAAGTAAAGGAAATCCATGTTAAAAATGCAAGAAAAAAACTTATTTACTGTGAAGATGGTCAAGCACTGGAACAGACTGCCTAGAGAGGTTATGGAGTCTCCATCTCTTCGTCCATCTGTGGACCAACTGGACACAGTCCTGGACAGCCTATTTCAGCTGACCCTCCTTTTGCTGAGGGATTGGACTAGGTGACCTCAAGAGATCCAACCTAAGTGATTTTGTGATTCTGTGAGTGGTATAACTGACGTGAATAATATTTCTCAGTTGCTAGTAAAAACATATAAAATCTAAACAAGATTAATGGAGAGAGCTGCTTACCCATAAGTGGGTTGTTTTTGGTTTTTTTTTTTCCCTGTAGCACTTTTCTTTTTAGAAATGCTTTCCTGGTTCTTTTTATAAACAGCTGCTCTTTTTGGCATCTGGCAAAGTGGTAGTAATTATTTTGAGAATTTTAGTAATTAGTTTTCTGCTCCCTGCTGAAAATGTTTTGTTTTAGTGCAAAGGTGCTATATGATAATCAGATGCTTAATCTACAATGAATTTCATTGAGATGTTACCAAGCAAATATGAGTCCTGAGAGACCTTGTGAGCTTCTTTCTGAATCATTTAGTTACTTGAAAATCCTGTCGCTGGATTCAACATTTAACATTGTTCACAAGCCGGAACAGCATGATGCATTCCCTTGAACCAGGCCCTGAATGAGCTCTTTCTGTAGCTCAAAGCATAGTGGTTTCTAACAAGTGCAGGAATTTTGGCCCAGATCACACCAGTTACAGCTCTCTCTGGTTATTCTGGAACACAGTGTGTCAATTCCAAAGTTTCGAATAGCTGTTAGATAATCCTGATGACTATTTTTTTTTATAATTTCCAATTTTAATTTCCAGTTCCATGTTCAATATTGAACTGTGTAGATACACAATATTTGAGTGTGAATAGATTCTGTGCATTTACAGGTGTTAAAAGCAGTGTGCCCTTAGAAAAAAAAAGCAATTTGTTCCATAATCTTTGCAACACCACATCTGGTCCTGGAAAACTCTTCAATCCTTACATCATGGATACAAGCTCATGGGATGCAGACTTCAGAATGCCTTTATGCAGGTTTCTTTGCAGATTTTTAAGGGCTTTGCTTCTTCGAGGGGCTTTGGTTTTCTTCTATGGCTGGTTGGTGTGACCACCCCCCCCAGCATATAATCTGGCATGCCTGGTCATGCAGACATCTTGCCAGAAATGCTACTTTAATTTATTCCATTTCTCTGAGAAACAAGTTTCCTTAAGGGAATTGTATGTAAGGGAAGATGATAGTTCTTGATTGTTTCCTTTGGTTTACTTGTGATAGAAAAAAAGTAGTTCAATCATTGTACATTTGTTTCAAAGTAACTGTAAGAATACAGTGTATAAGTATGCTGAAAATTAACAATACATTCCTAAAAACAATAAATAACATGACCTATTGCATGAATCCTGTTTGAGGAGGCTGTGCTAAGTGTGTACTAAATACAAGGAGGAAATTCTCATGTATTTGTCTTATGAACAAAATATTTGACAAATAGGCATTGATTCTTAGCAACCAGATAAGAGTGGTGACAAGGGAGTACTGAAGAAGCTACGGAATTGTACAAAGAAAGGAGAGCCTATAAAAAGGGAAATACAGCTGATCAGAGAGTACTAAAAAGGTAAAACAGAGTAAACTGGTGATTGTTGTTATGAAAGGGTTAAAACATTATGATAGTATTGAGGAACAGATGGATAAAGGCAAAAATTCTGCCCAGAAAAGGTCAGGGTCAAGCTGTCTTCTGTGGCAACTGTGTAAAGCACCGATGGCAGTGGGGCCTTGTCCAGTCCATTCAACCTCAGACTAGCAATGGCGAGGGTTTCTGCATTCCGGGGTCACGGTCCGCGTTTGCCTACCGAGAGACGGGATGGGTTTTTTGGGTTGGAGTTGCAGTCGTAGGTAATACAAAACAAAATTCGAGTTTGTTTAGGTTTGCTTTATTTCACTCAGTGTAAGGTATAAAGTGGGTAAAAGGAGGCTTCACGCAGAGCCACCATCCCTTTTTCAGCCCTTTGGAAAGGGGCGTACCAGAGGCACGGCGGGAGCGAGCGGCGCTCGCGCCCCACCTCCGGACCTGCTCCTCTGCCGCCAGTCACGGCGCCGCGATGGGTCCGGGCACGGGGTAGCGCATCCCCGGCCGGCGTGCGGGCTGCCCTGTGGTAACCCTGGGACCATGCTCCGCCGGGGTGAACGACCGCGGCAGCCGAAGAGCGCCAGGTGCTGCCCGCGGCCCAGGCCGTCCCCTCAGCCGTCACCACATCGCCTTATCGCCTAGCAACACCCCACAGGCCCCGCGATTGGCAGAGCCGCGCCCCCGCCCACACGCTTCCGCCTCCGTATTGGGCGCCGTTCCGGGACGGCGTACCCCGCCCAGCGCCCCTTCCCTTTGTGCGCCGCTGGCGCGGGCGGGCAGTAGGCGGTCCAGGCCCGCCTGGTCTGGCGCCCGCGGGCCGCTGCGTCTCCCGCCGAGCCGTGGTGCCGGCGCGGCATTGAATCCCCAGTGTGAACACCCGCAGGGAGGTGGGAGAGAGACACGAGCAGGACTGCGCCCGCAGTGGGGCGGCGCTGCCTCGCCCCCAGCCACGCTGGCCCAAAGCCAATTCCCCCCCCCCAGCCTCTCACAGTACAGGGCGGGGAGCTAGGGCTTGGCCTGGTGCCAGGGCACGGGGCCCCGCCTGGGTCCGCCTCGGCCTGTGAAGCCCTTCTCCCGTGGAGGGGCTCTGGCGGGCTGGGGTTAGCATCACCCCGGGGCCGGCTCGGGGCGGCCCTGCCCCAGCTCTCATTGGACTGCGACGAGGAGTAAACTGTCAGCCCATGTGGCGTGGCCGCCGGAGGTGGTGACTGCTTAAATAGCGGCAGGAGCTAGAGGGAGACAGTGAGGAGAGCGGAGCATTGGCTGTTTGCACTTGGCTACCGCGCAGCGACCGTGTACGTCCGCAGAGCCTGCCCCGAAGCAGCTCGGTCAGGAGCCGACTCCAGTCTTCCCAGCACGAAGCCTTCCGCCGCTGTGCAGGTACTGGCGGGACAGCGGATATGGTGCGGCCGGGAAAGCGGCAGCCTCCGGGGACCGTCGCGCCCAGCCGTCGTGCTGGAGAGGCTCCATCTTGCCCTCTGCACTGTGTGCGGTTGTGCCCGCGCCTCACCGGGCGTGTGCTGGTGGGCCGCAAGCTCGGCCGTGGGCCCGAGGGCCCGACGCGCACAACCAGGTTCTGCTCCCCAGCGCCTTGCTGTCCGCGCTCTGTTGCCGCGGGCCGCTCTCCTGTGGCCCAGCGCGGCCGTGCAGAAGAGAGTCCCCGCCAGCTCGGCGGAGGGGTTACCGACCGTCAGCCTGCCGCTCCGTCCGGCAAGGCAGCGCGGAGGGAGGCTGAACGGCTGCATTGTGGGGCTGGCCCTCGGCCATCTTGGCTGCGGGCCATCATGCCGCCGCTGCGACTCCTCGCCGCTGGTCTAGGGCGCGCGTGGGGGACGCAGGCGGAGTGCTGCTGCCTGCAGCCCTCACGCATGTATGGAGGCAGGAGCCTTCCCGCCGTTCCCCCGAGTTCCAGCGGGCCGTGCCCCGAAGCGGCTTGCGAAGGGCCGCGCCCGGTGCGGAGCGAGCGCGCGGCTGAATGGGCCTCTCTGTTCTGGGGCGACGGCGCTGCGCTCTCGCACAATCTCTCGGGTTAGAGTAAAGCCCTGGCGCGGCGGCCTAAGGAAGCCTGTAAGGGAGGAGAGCCCGGTGCTTGCTTTTGCGAAAGGTGGCTGGTCAGTAGGTACTACGAAGCCATCTCTTTAAAGGTGCCGCATATAGTGCTGAACTTCTTTTTTCCACTTCTATATAAACCAACTGGCCACGTGAGATAACCCATTGGTCGTACAGCAGCCTGGATTTGATCATACGATGCTTTCAGGAACGTGATTATAATTTTTCTCTAGCTGTTTTTGCTCCTGTTTGGTTTTTATTCCACATTCCTTTCCTGGTATACGACTCTCTCAGGTACTGGATACATATTTTGGTAGCTAAAAGCTGTGTTTGGATGCTTGAATTGAAACAGGCAATGTTAAAGCTGTGTATGTTAGCTTGCATGTGCCTTCAGAGAGCAGTGTTGGGCGCTTTGGAATGTGTCTTGCCTTAAAAAGCAAAAGGGAGGAAGAGCCTCAAGTCTCATGAGCAAAGGATTTACCTTTTCCTGCAGCCTCTAAGCTTCTTGAAATGAACAGAAAATACTCGTACATTCTGAAAGGCTGCATTTCGTGGATGAATTCAGAGGATTCCCTACACAAAGAGCAGTTATGAACAGATATTTTACAAACATGATACAGTGATACTGGAGACTTAAATTTTTTGTACAAATAAATTTGGGAATCAACAGAGCTGTGCTGATTCCATGAGCAAAATGTAACCTGCTTTTCTCAAATACTAGCTTCTCGGTTAGATTGTATTTCTTGCCAAGTAGTGCATTCTCAGTATGCAACTCACTGCTGTTTTTCATTTGTCTGTTTCAGTCAAATCAAACCTATGGCACACACATTGATGGTAGCCAAATGCTAAAAAAACCCAACAAACCAAAGACCAGAAAAGCAGCTTGTGCTTGCCTATAGTTTGTAAAGGCTTTGGTTGTTTTTTTTCTTTTGGAGGCAAGCATTCTAGTGCTTTATGGGTGAAGTTACTATTTAATGAAAGGTTTAATTACAAAATTTGGAAATGATAGAGATTAGGAAACCTGGATTATGATGTAGTCATACTGAAAAACTAAGAAAGCAATACATTTGTCAATATCTGTGCTGAGGGAAGCTTTAGAGGAGTCACGGATTTTACAGTAATGGGAGCTCCAAAAAAGATCAAGATTTGGGCACCTGGAAGTAGTGGCTTTGAGGATTCTGCCCCACCTTGATAACAGCCATCAAAATAACAGTGAAATAACATTGTTTTCCTGTGTAGGAAAGAGAACTGCATCAGGACAAACTAGATTTGAATTTCATTTGTTGTTAGTCTGCAGTTCCCTCCCTCTTCTCCTTTCTTCACTGAGCCTCAGGTGGACACTGGTACAATGGAATAAGAAAAGTATTTTCTTCATTTCTGTAAAAGTGTTTTTTTTCTATAAAAAGAATAAAGTTGTGCATCTGCCAGGGATGGTGGAGAATGATGATCAATACTCTTAATTAATTTTTAGTGATGGATTAGAGGGATACTGAAAAATGTTTTAAATGCAGTGGAGAACAGTATTTCAACTTCAGAGTAACGTTGGTAATAGGATTAAGCTAACCTGATACCGATAGGTACTCAATAGGTGGAGAGCAAGGTTAAGAAGGTGTAACATGATTGGAGAAAGGAATTGGCATCAGTAAACAAAACAGCCTTGTCAAATGGCTGATATGGGAGGTGAGCACAGGTATAAAGTGATGAAAGTTGTTAGTAGTCAATAATAAAGGGATTGTTAGTTATTACTGGCCACCAACTGAATGAGTCAGCAACACAATTATCATTGCCAAAAAATATTGTGTAAATCCACTGAGGTGGTAGTTTATGCTTAACTGAGATGTCTGTTGGATTGATATGTTGGGGTGGGTATCTGCTTCTCCCTGCTCTTCCCTCAGTTAAAGATGCAAACTGTCTGGGAAGAATTCACAGAATTCCATTAAAACAAAAGCTGTGGAGTAACTGGAGGAAAAAGGCTGTTAGATGTCTGGTTGGATCCAGCAAATTATAGCCTTAAGAAAACAGGGAATCCTTTTTTCTCCCTCTTTGTCTCCCTTTTTTTGACTGTTGCTTTCAATAGCTTTGCTCATCAAATTCAGTAGGAACAGTCTCTTCTGAATATTTGCTGTAGTCCAGCCTCCTTTTAAACAGATTAGTAATAATTTTATTCATCCTCTACTTTAAATCTGCCAGTGTGCATGCATACTCTAAAAATATACTACAGAAAAACAGTCTCTAATACAATAAAATAATACAATACACCATTTGTGGATAATGTCAGTCAGCTTTAAAATGGCTTACTGGCTTATTATCTGTGAGGAGAGATCAAAAGCATTGTTGGTAGCTATAACATAGACTGGTTTGGGTTGGAAGAGACCTTAAAACTCATCAGTGCCAATCCCCTGCCATGAACGGGGACACCCTCCACTAGTGCAGGAGCTCCAAGTCCTGTCCAGCCTGGCCTCGGGACACTGCCAGGGATGGGGGAGTCAAAGCTTCTCTGGACACCCTGTGCCAGCACCTCAGCAGCCTTACAGGGAAGAGCTTCTGCCTGAGAGCTCATCTCAATCTCCCCTCTTCTAATTTAGAGCCATTCACCCTTTTCCATCACCAGTCACTTTTATAAATCTACTAGATTCACTGTTTAATCGGGGGGACTTAATGATTTTTCCTTTTCCTACTGTTGTTTTTCATAGCAAATTATCTCTGTCAGCTGCTGAATCTGTAATTTATGCATTATTTTAGATGTAGGCATTTGGAACTCTTTGTCAACCCTAAATCTTTTCAATTCATTGTATATAAAAATCTTTAACTTGTGGCTGCTCTTACCCATTCACCCGGCTAAAATTAACTTCTTGGCTCTTCTATACGTTGATTACTGCAGCATCTTTTTCTCCACCTTTGACACAGTCTTACTCAACTACATTCATAAGATGTTGGCAAAAATTGCTTTGCTGATAAATTTGGTCACTTCACTGTCTCAGAAGAACATTCTCTCAAGACTTGCTGTACATGGATGGAGTTTTTCTGATACTGATGCTCCAGGGAAAGAGATGCAGGATGGGAAGGAACAATCCCAGAAGTAATCTAAACCTTTGTCTCTAAATTGGAGAAACATCAATTTGATAGGTGGACCACTCGGTGGATAAAGAAGTGGCTGGATGGCTGAATGCAAAGAGTTGTGCTCAATGGCTCAATGTCCAGCTGGAGACCAGTAACAAGTGGTGTCCCTCAGGGATTGGTGTTGGGACCGGTCTTGTTCAACATCTTTGGTGACATGGACAGTGGGATTGATGCACCCTCAGCAAGTTTGCCGATGACACCAAGCCGTGTGGTTCGGTTGATATGCTGGAGGGAAGGGATGCCATCCAGAGGGACCTTGACACGCTTGTGAGGTGGGCTGATGCCAGCCTGAAGAGTTTAACCATGCCAAGTGCAAGGTGCTCCACCTGGGTTGGAGCCATCCCAGGCACAGCTACAGGTTGGGCAGAGAAGAGATTTAGAGCAGCCCTGCAGAGAAGGACTTAGGGCTGTTGGTAGATGAGAAAATGAACATGAGCTGGCTCCAGTGTGCGCTTGCAGCCCAGAAACCAACTCTATCCAGTGCTGCATCAAGGGGAGCGTGACCAGCAGGTCGAGGGAGGTGATCCTGCCCCTCTATTCTGCTCACATGAGACCTCACTTGGAGTGTTGTGTGCAATTCTGGTGTCCTCAGCACAAAAAGGACATGGAACTGTTGGAGCAAGTCCAGGGGAGGGCCATGAGGACGGTCAGGGGACTGGAGCACCTCCTGTATGTGGGTATGCTGAGAAAGTTGGGACTGTCCAGCCTGGAGAAGAGAAGGCTGCATGGCGACCTCTCAGCAGCCTTCCAGTATCTGAAAGGGGGCTGTAGGGATGCTGGGGAGGGTCTCTTCATGAGGGACTGTAGTGAGGGGACAAGAGGTAATGGGATCAAACTTAAACAGGGAAAGTTTAGATTGGATCTGAGGAAGAAATTCTTTACTGTGCATGTGGTGAGGCACTGGAATGGATTGCCCAGGGAAGTTGTGAACGCTCCATCGCTGGTGGTGTTCAAGGCTGGGTTGGACATAGCCTTGAGTGGCATGGTTTAGTGGAAGTGTCCCTGCCCCTGGCAGGGGGGTTGGAACTAGATGATCTTAAGGTCCTTTCCAAACGTAACTATTCTAGGATTCTAATGTTTCAGTCCCCTGAAATACATATTGCATTTCTCTCCCTAGAGATCATCACCCAAAGAGCAGAAGCATAAAAATAGAATCACAATCGCATTATCTTGCATGTCTCTTATCGCACTTAAAATGTAAGTTTTGTGTCTGAGATCCATAAATTTTATGCCCTTAGTGCAGAACTGCTGCAAGTGTAGCAATTGTTGGCCAACTTCAGTTTTGGGGATTAATTTCTCTGCAGGAGCTTTGTGCATTTGGCTAGTGTTTCTCTCTTTAAATGAACAGCCAGAGTGAAATGGTACTTCTTTTGTCTGGATTTTTAGCATAAGACTGAGAAGTCCACGATGCCCTTTTGAGAGCACTTGCCTATCTGCTCCCAGAAGGGATGGACTGGATGAGGTAATCATGTCTTCTACTTCAGTGTTGCATGTTGCATGTTGCATAATTCAAGTTACTCCATAGATGTGAATCAAGATAACTGCTGAAGGAAAGAGGAAGGGTAAAAGAAATCGGGCAACAACTTCTGTGGTGTTGTGTCCTGGCTGAGCTACACCTTGGCTAGCCAGAGGACTTTACTTTTCCCTCAGCATGCCCCAGTCTCTTCCAGCTACAAGAACGTTTTGTGCCTGAGCAGTGTGCGCATGGGAGAGGTCTGTTTCTTGCTCAGAAGCATTGGGAACTCCTGAAAGAGGCTGCAAAACCATGCTTAAATGAAATGTCTTGTGTTGGAAAAACAGCAATGCTTATTTTAAGGGTACATGTTAGTGCTGTTTTGTGAAGATGATCCAGCACCAGCAGCACTTAAGCAGAGAGCCTGCATGAGACTATGTAGCACATAGATGAGATGGAAGGACAAATTTTAGGTCTTCCATAGCAGAGTCTTGTCTTCAAAGTTAAGGCAGACTCTTAACTCTTTGAATATTCAGTTTTCTTTGTGTTTTTTTTTTCTTGTTAACATCACAGGGTGGTTTGTGTTGGAAGGGACCTTAAAGCTCATCCAGTTCCAGCCCCCTGCCATGGGCAGGGACACCTTCCACTAGAGCAGGTTGCTCCAAGCCCTGTCCAACCTGGCCTTGAACACTGCAGGGATGGGACCGCCACAGCTTCTCTGGGCACCCTGTGCCAGTACCTCAGCACCCTCACAGGAAAGGGCTTCTGCCTAAGAGTTCATCTGAGTCTCCCCTCTGGCGGGTTAAAGCCATTCCCCTTGGCCTGCCCCTACAAGCCCCTCTCCAGGTTTCTTGTAGCCCCTTTAGGCACTGGGAGCTGCTCTGAGTTCTCCCTGGAGCATTCTCTTCTCCTGACTGAAAAAGCCCAGCTCTCAGCCTGTCTCCATAGGAGAGGTGTTCCAGCCCACACATAAGCTCTAAATTTGTGTATACTTACCAGAAGGATTATTTAAGGAAGTACTGTAAATGCTTTCTACTGCTTTTGTTCATGCAACTACACTTTTATTTATATGTCTATATGTGTAATCTCTATAACATGCATATATATAAAGAACCATATATATATGGGGCTTGCCCACTCCCCTTAACTTGCCTACTTAGGATGTACCAACTATACTTTGAACTTAACTGAAGCATCAGGTTAACTTGCCTTCTCTCTGCTTAGTTGTTAATGTATTTTGTCATAGAAAATAAATATGTTGACTGTAATATATGAGCTATCATTTGGTGTTTTGATCTGTATAGATGGCCTTCTGTGCTATGTGGCATGGTGTTCTCTTGTGGTGTTTGACATTGGAGTTTTAGAATGCAGTTTTCTTGGGACAGCAGCTAAGGTATTTCATCTGGATTCCATATCTATTCTGCCAACTGTTATTTTTCCTGGTCCTCTAAATGTATAGCAGTGCAGGGTGCAGTTGGAAATTTTTTTGTATGCAAAACTTGCTTCTTGTTTCAGGTATTTAAAATAGTGCTAAGTTGTATTGCAATCTTTGTGTGTTTGTATGGGTTTTCTCCTCTGTGTGGGGTTTTTTGGTGGTTTTCAGTTTGTTTGATTTTGGGGGTGGGGTGTGTGCTTGTTCGGGTTTGTTTCTGTGAGGTTTTAGTGTCATGTTGTTGCCTGTCTGTCTGTCCCCCCAACTTTCTGATTATTGATTCTTAAGTTAGCATTTAACTTCGTAATGATTGTAGAACTTGTTTTGCTACCTCTTAGGTTTGCCTTGTAATTATGGATTTTACTGTGTGTATTTCATCATTTCTCCACCCACCTCTGCTCCAGCATATTAATCTTCCTTCTCTGCTGACTTCACAGCAGCTCCACATATAGTAGAGCCAGACCTGTTAGTTTTGTAGTATTCATGTAGAAACTGGTGGTTCTTGGAGCCCAACACTCCTTTAGGATCATTTTTCTCATCCTCATTGACCCCACAAATATTATGATCTGTTTGATTGTCTTACTTTTTCTTTCTTGTTGTTTTTGGTTTGGATTTGGGGGGACGGGGAGAGGGTTGTGGTGCATTTCTCTTTTCAGTAGAGAGCCCATGGGCTGTTCCTGTGTGGGTGTTTCTCCTGCAAATGTGCTTGTTTGTCACAACATGTCAGAAAGGAGAGACACATATACTCTTCTGCTCTGTGTGAAATCTTACTAGTCTTACTGCTTTGTGGATCTCAGCAACAGGGAGAAGTTAAGAGATGGAGGACGTGGTGATTGCAGGCATAGCGGGAAAGCTACCAGAATCTGAGAACTTGCAAGAGTTTTGGGAGAACCTGCTTAATGGAGTTGATATGGTCACAGAGGATGATCGGAGGTGGAAACCAGGTGAATGCTTATTGTCTCTTCTACTGGAGCTCTGAGTTCGGACTGTTTTAGAAGAATTATCGTATGAAAGGATCTATTGGATGCAAAACCCTCGCAGAGCTGAATTCAATTCTGATTTGTCAAAAAATCCAGAACTCTTCCATGAAGGTCTCGTGCGATCTGTTTGTAGTGTTACATCCCATGAAGTAGCAGCTTATAAATAATGTGTAGCTTACTTCCAAAGAAAAGAACACTAACAGAGCACCTAGGCAGCTTTAATCCTATACCAGCTGTGACTGCCATTGCAGCAAGACAGCTAAGATATTTTTTTGGGTTCAGAAGTAGCACAGGCACTCCAGTCCTGTCATTTGTGGCTTTTTACAATGTTCTGTTTTGTCTTGATTGTCTTTCTGAAGTGTTTGGCACATGTCTGTCCAATTCAAGCCAGCAATTTACAAAAGTAAAAGGTAGCTTTTGTTTTTCTTCTAACTGATGACTGACTGGAACCACTGATTTGACTCTGTTTACGTGTTCAGTACAACTTTCCAAAGTTAAAATGCTTAAACCAGATAAATGTCTTTTGCTGCCATATCCAGGAGAGTCTTAAAAATTACACTTGTTTTTGTTAATGGAGCATTCTCATTTTCAAATAAGATTAAGAGGTAGGTGGGTATATATTCATGCAGCACTCTGAGTACTGCAATAGGAAAGTGAGGTTTCATGAGTAGTCAAGAATCAGCTGTGGTTATTCTATGCTTTGTCTCAGCTGTTTCAAAACCAATGTATTCACTTCAAAACTGATATAATCTGTGACTGTTAAAATTTTCTTCTCAGGAATGTATGGACTGCCCAAAAGAAATGGAAAGCTCAAGGACATAAGCAAATTTGATGCATCCTTTTTTGGGGTTCACCCCAAACAAGCTCATACAATGGATCCTCAGCTTCGCTTGTTGTTGGAAGTTTCTTATGAAGCTATTTTGGATGGAGGTAAATACCTGAGTGATTGAACCAGGAGAATTGTGCTCTAAAGTCTCTGATCAGCAGGTGCAGACATGAACCTCTGTGGTGGGATCTCTAGCAAGAGAAAAGTGTCACATTAGAGATGAAACCAAAGAACTGATACAGGGATTAGAGGAAAGCTGTTTTCTCTGGAACTCCAGCTAAGAAGGTTATGCTGACTGCCAGTGAATCTGTACCTGATCCATATGTATGGTACAACCAGTATGGTAGAAACCCTTAAATGGTCAGGAGTGCTCAAGCTTTTATATATTCTGGTCTACTCGAATATTCCATAATAGATCCTTTTGTTAAAGAAATATTTGTAGTGCAAAGGCAAGATGACTTGGTTAGAAATCTCATCCATGGCCAAAGTGAATGGCAGATGGCCTGGTGTATTCCTGTCTGTTGGCCAGGTTCATAGAAAATCTGTGGTGTTTGATTCTTTTCTATAGGAGTTTTGTTGAGGAAGTGTACCTTCAGAAATAGAAGCCTCTTATCTCCATCACTGCTAGTTTCTTGAGCTTCTGGGTTACTTGTCCACACAGCTGAAAAGATTATTCTTCATGTTAATCAGTTTCATGTCTGAACATAAGCACATGGGGCTGAAATTGGAATCACCTCACTAATACTGACATGTTAAAATTGATACTTGCTCCTCTGCTGCTGAGTCTATTTGGAGGCTTGAATATTCTGCTTGTCTCCAGGACTCCTGAAGTATAGAGCAGAAACAGCAGAGATTGCTGCAAGTTGAGCTTGCTACACAGTTTTTTAGAGCAGAATTGCTTCTTGTTCTGGTGGTTGGTTTTTGAGCTTAAGAATTTTCCTTTCTGTCTTGTACTCCAGATCTGGGCTTTATATGTGGATAGAGATAGATACTCATGTGCTCACATGACATTCCAGGTGCTGTAATTTTTCTCCCCTTCAATCTACTTCTTTTTCTATACTGTTAGTCAGATGTTAGCCTACCTGATCAGCATTTGTGTCTCTCATAGCCTGTACACTTTTATACAAGGCTCTAGCAATGCCCAGCTAAACTGAAAAGCTGCTTCTGGTATGGCAAAAAGCCAACACCAAGGTTCTGGTGGACTCTGCAATGAGACTTGTAAGGTCTGCAGTTGAAACAGGTAAAAGGTAACTATAGGTAAGGGAACAATGCTTCAGAGGACTGTCAGAAAGTTGGATTAAGAAGAAGGTCACGAGCTGGTGACAACATACCTGATATTTCCCCAGTTTGCCCCTCATAAGTTTGTCTGCCCTGATTTAGTACCTTCTGTCCCTGTAGGCATTAATCCGGCCACCCTACGTGGCACAGACACAGGTGTATGGATTGGTGCCAGTGGGTCAGAAGCTGGTGAAGCCCTTAGCCAAGATCCAGAAAAGCTTTTGGGGTACAGCATGACTGGCTGCCAGCGTGCTATGTTAGCCAACAGGATTTCCTACTTTTATGACTTTACAGGTAAGTGCCTCAAGCCTTCAGTACTGCTCAGCAATTGTGATTTGAGTGTGATTGTACCACAGTTTTTGTAGGGGGGAATGGATATGATGATGGTAGATCCCTTTTGAGATGAGAAAGTAGCATCCAGCTGTTGTGAGGAGGCATATGAGAAGCAGAAAATGTAACTGTAATAAGACTCATTGTGTAGCTCATTTGATGCTGAAGCTAGCATTCATCTGAAAAATGATGTCAGGAGGCCTTCATAAAAAGGCCTAGTTTCTTTCTAGCTTTCAGACTGCTATTTGGTGTGAAGCTATGCACAAGTCAGCTGGCCCAGAGACAAACTGAGTGGATGACTCTTCTTGAGTAAAGTGGAAGAAGTGGGAGAGCCACCAAAATTAAGTGGGTAAAGTCATAGGCATGACTTGAATCATGTGTGGCATTGAAGAGTTGGAGGGATTGAAATTGCTTTGAAGAGCAGCAGAGAACAGAGGTACTGGCAAGGGTAGCACCAGGAAGGGTGAGAGATTTTTCTTGGTGGGAATGGGGGAAATGGATGAGACCTCCCTGTGAACCTAGAATATTTCTGTTTGATGGAGACAGAGATGGAAGTTTAAAAAATGCCATTAAAGCCAAATTGTTTACAATTTTTTCCCACCTTTCTCATCCCTCATTACCTGCTAAGCAGGCAGAGGGTGATGATTCTTGTCTCCCATTCTATCAGCATTACCTGTTGCAATCTGAAGCAACTACTTACTTAACATGTTTTGAATGTGTTTCTCTTGTGATCTCATCCTGTAGTGTTTGGAGAGCAACTCTGTGAAATAGTAAAAACCAGGTTTTTTGTTTTCCCTTTCTGTTCCCTAAGGACCAAGCATAACTATTGACACAGCGTGCTCCTCTAGTCTCATGGCTCTGGAAAATGCATATAAGGCAATTCGTGATGGATCGTGCAGTGCAGCTGTCGTAGGAGGGGTCAACCTTTTGCTGAAACCCAACACTTCTGTGCAATTTATGAAACTGGGTATGCTTAGTCCTGATGGTGCCTGCAAGGCTTTTGATGCTTCAGGTAAGGCATGAGTACCAAAGCCTGTCATGTTGTGTGAGAGGAACTTCGTGTGAGTCTCTGACCAGATACTCTCACAGTACAGCAAAGAGCTGGTCTGATGGTTTTCCTTGGTGCACTGTTCAGGACATACCCTGGACCTGATCTGGTTGTGTGGTTTTTGAATCTGGAAAACTTATCTGTGAGGAAGAAACCATATGGCCCATTCCTCAGGCATTGGGGAGAGCAAATAGCTGTCTCTTGGTGGAAACTTCTTATCATTGCTTGTGATGAGCAATGAGCCTTTCTAGGACTTTTTTTTTTTTTTAAAGACATGGATGTCATGCTCTGGAAGTGCTCTTTTGTAAGCAGTAGCTCTGGAATGAGATAATCTTATTGCATGGTGCTTTGCAGTGCTTCTCAGAGCAGAGCAGAATTAGTGACTTATTGTTCTCTGCTCTCAGGAAATGGATATTGTCGCTCTGAAGCAGTTGTTGTCATTCTCTTGACCAAGAGATCTATGGCTAAACGGATCTATGCCACAATAGTCAATGCTGGAAGCAACACTGATGGCTTTAAGGAGCAAGGTAGGCCTTCAGCCTCTGAAAAGTCTAATACCTTCACAACTGCTCAGGCTAGAGTCTTTGTCATGAAAAATGGGTTCTTGTGGGGTTTGTCGTCTTAGATGTTGGAAGGGTTTTTGTATTTTGTGAGTTGGGTTTTGTTTTTTTTTCTTTTTTTGTCATGTAGCAGAGTTCAGAACCCTGTTTTGTAAAGAAGGTAAAGGAGACAAGTGGTAATTTCTATGGCAGGATTAACAGGAATGTCTTGTTGCTAGTTTACACTTCCCCAAGACACCTCTGCACTGACAGAAGAAGTGTAGGTGAGGTGTGACTATAAAGCTCTTTCTCTCCTGCTGTCCCACTTACAGAGACTAAATTTCACATGTTCCGCTTGATGTAGACATTTCCTAGTGTTCTGTTAAGCAGTATCTTTCCACACTAGTCTTAATTCATTGGTACCATTCTGGTACCTCTGATCTTCTTCCAAAGAGCCTGAGAGCCTTACTATGTTTGGTACTAAGAACATTGGTGTAAATCCTGAAAAAGTTTCTCTTTGGGTTTTTTGGACCTGGTAGCACCTGGTAGCAGTTTGAAAGGGTGCTAAAGTAAGCACAGGATGCATCTGATACTGAAGGAACTGACAGCAGTTTTGATCCTAGGTGTGACATTCCCATCTGGAGAGATGCAGCAGCAGCTGGTCAGCTCTTTGTACAGAGAAAGCGGTATCAAACTTGAAGAAGTGGAGTATGTTGAAGCGCATGGGACAGGCACCAAGGTCAGCATGGTGCCTTTGTGTTTGGGGTGCTTACTTCTCCCTTATTTTTTTTCCTTGCACCACTTGCCACACTTTTCCATCAAATTATTATTCGTTTTTCCAAAATGAGCTTATGTCTCCCTTCTGTCAGTTACAAGAATGTGTACTGCCTCACCACTTCTGGATCTTCCAGATTTCCCTTTTGTGGTGCATATCAGAAGTGCTTGCTAATAGTTGTCCTGGTTCTCTTCCTACTAGGTTGGAGATCCGCAGGAAGTAAATGGCATTGTAAGTATCTTCCATCAATGTGAAAGAAAGCCACTGTTGATTGGATCAACCAAGTCAAACATGGGTCATCCAGAGCCTGCTTCTGGGCTTGCTGCATTAGCCAAGGTAATGGGTGGCTTGAGAAGAAAAATTAGGGGAGGGAGGGAACACAACATTAAGTGGGGGTTTTAATGTTTGTTTGTTTTGAGGAAAATTTGCACTGATCCAGGATAGGATATTCAGTGGTAATGAGAGGAACTTCGGTGATTCTCCTTAATGATCTGCTTGCTTCACCTGCAAATACCTTTAAAAACTTAAGTGGCTGTTCTGCAAGCTTGGCAAAAATGCCTTTGTGGCTCTCTGCTGTGCATTTGCCCATTCCCCACTTCAGTTCCCCTTTCCTACTGTATCCTACAGAAGCATAATTATACTCAAAATAAAAGCTTTGGGGTCACTTTATTGATTATGCTGGACCTTCCTGTAAGTTGTTTGTGTTTGAGCAGTGTATGAGTAGAGGAATTTTGATATTTGGAGTAGTTGGCAGTGGTTGAATATGACAGGCAGTGTGGCCTTTCAGTGCCAAAAGAGTAGCTGATTCTTCTGGCCATTTGTCAAGCATGTATCATCTCTTCCTCTTCTCTCTTACACTGGAAGAAAGTTAGGTGAGTTCTCCTAGATGTGGCTACCAGCCTATAACTACTGCTGTAGGCAAATGATAGCCTATTTACTCTGTCTGTTAAACTGCTTAGCAGAGAGCTAGCTAATGTTCACACTTGGTTGTAAGCCTATTACCAAAAGCCTTAGAACTGCGCAAATTGAAGTCACGTACATGGCCATTGCTAGAATTTTAGTCTCTTTAAAGTGGTTACTGTGATGTGAATACATAAAACTTGCTGTGAATAGACTCCTGTGCAAATCATGGCGACAGCAGTGCCTGTGTCTCTGTAGAAGAAAGTTTAACACCTCTTATCTTTCAGACTGACAACTTTCTTCATAGTAGAAACAACTGAGTTGTAAATAAACCTCTCCATCCATACTGTTACGTGTCATAAGCAGTTTGTTTAATGCCATTCTGCTGTGATCTGTCAGAACAGGACCATAACTCTGAGATACTCTTTCCCCATCTGAGTTTCTTAGAGGGTGCAGGACTGCAAAGACAAGGTCCACAATCTCTTTTTTAAGACTTCTCTGATGCTATGTTTTCTCGCTCTTTTTTCATCAGTTTTCTCACTTAACTTTGTATCAGAACTTACAACTACAGTCAAGAGCCAATGTGGCACCCATCATGCCTGCTATAATATATTTTAGGTATGCTTTTTATGAGGTTATGTTAGGTCTTGTTGCCAGATCTGGGATCTTGAAAGCACCTGAAGCTTTGGAGGGATACTGAAAACTCTGTCTCTCCTGTTGATTGTTTGAAAGTTGACTGAAGTTGAAGTCATGCATTTATTATTTTTGGTGGTTCTCCCAGGTAGGCTGCCATGTCTGATAGTAAACTTGGAAGTTCAGTTCCCAAACCAGTATCTGTTTCTCTGATCGTTTTGGGCTAAGGAAGCAGCTTCCAAACATACAGAGCACTGAATGTTTGCTACTGACCTTATAGACAATGATTTGCTGGACTTGTGCCACAGATGAGTGCTAGCTTGGTGTCATGGGCGGTCTGTAGAGATGCTGGTGAGAGAAGGGAACTCTTACTTTTTTTGGCACAGCTGTTCTAACTCTCATGCTGTTTCTGTACTTCCCTTCAGCTCTGCCAGTTCTGACCAGTCTGCTGTTCCTGCTTTTTTGGACCAGGGTAACAAAAATGGATGCAAAGCAAACAGTCTTCCTTTACCAGTGCTTTAGCTTGTCTCTTGCAGCAAAGGCAGATACGGAACCATTTGTTGTGATAAGAGTATGTGCGGCAGTCTGTGACGGGAGTGATGAAGCAGAGTATGATGAGGGGCAGGATGGATCTGAAAGAGGAGAAAGATCATGTGATAGTTTTAGTAGCCAGGCTGCTTTTATAGCAAGACTGCATGACTTTCCAGTTAGAAAGAGTCTGGAAGGTAAACTTGAAACTACCACCCTCTCCTTCACTGCTGACTTCCTGCATGTACTTAAAATTTGCTTGGGTGTAGTAGGTACTACCGTAGTAACATCAGTGGTGCTGTTCTCTGAAGCATACTTTTATCCAAACAAAGAGAGCTGCTTTAGTATATGCTACATGATCATTTGTACTAAGCCAGTAACAACAAAAGGATGTTTATATAAGGAAATGTGGAGCACAGAACACTATTTTTTTCGCAGGTCATTCTTTCTCTGGAACATGGACTGTGGGCTCCAAATCTTCATTTCAATACCCCAAACCCAGATATTCCTGCCTTACAAGATGGCACTTTGATGGTTGTTTGTAAACCAACGCCCGTGAAAGGTGGCCTTGTCAGTATCAATTCTTTTGGCTTTGGAGGTGCTAATGCTCATGTCATTCTGAAGCCAAATGAGAGCAAACGCCAGCCTCTGGAGACTTGCAGCGTGCCAAGACTGGTTCAGATTTGTGGCAGAACCCAGGAAGCTGTGGAAACATTAATTCAGGAAAGCAGGAAACATGGGGGATGCAGCCCATTTTTAAGCCTGCTCACTGATATCTCTGCAGTTCCTGTATCCTCCATGCCGTACAGGGGCTACACACTGGTTGGCACTGAGAGTGACATAAAAGAGGTTCAGCAAGTTCAGGCATCAAGTAGACCGCTCTGGTACATCTGCTCAGGTAGGTGTGCTCTCTGATGTACTGCATCCCTCTTGTAGATCTGGGGCTTGAGCAATGCAATTCTGTGCTCTAATGCTGTCCTCCACCCTAGCATGAGGAAGTATCTTGCAGCCCTGCAGTATGTCTAGGAAACTCATGTTTCCTGTATTTTTAATCATCCTTCCAACTTTGCGATCTTCTGATGATAGAAAGTAGAGGAAAATAAAAAGCAGTGCTTAATTTAGAGGATGTGCAAAGTTTTGCTCTTGAAATTCTTTTGCTGCCAAAGCAAGTGTGTGATGTCTACTTCCCTTTTTATGGAGTGTTACTACAGCTCACTTTTCTCCTTGCCTGTCCTGCAGGCATGGGATCGCAGTGGAAAGGCATGGGCCTGAGCCTTATGAAATTGGACTTGTTTCGCCAGTCTATATTGCGCTCGGATGAGGCTTTGAAGAACACAGGCCTAAAGGTCTCAGACCTGCTTCTGCAAGCAGATGAAAACACTTTTGATGACACTGTCCATGCATTTGTTGGACTAGCTGCTATTCAGGTAAGAATTAAATGACTGATGGAGGGGCTTACGGACTCGAGCCTCATAAGAACGCTCTGATAGTGTGTGTTTGGCCAATAACACCTTATCATGGTTAATGGAAGTTTGTTTTGTGCTACCAGTAAATGGCAGCTGTTTGAAATCCCTGTCTAATAGGAGTGTCTTGCACCCTTGACAGTTTAGGGCTGTGTCACTTGCAGGATGCTCAAACTGATACTGATCAGGACTGATTTGCATGTGTATCTCTGTGTGGGGGGGACAATTTCTCCTTTAAGAGACTGTGGGATGTCTGAGCTTAATGTAAAGGTTTATGCCAAGGAATGGGCTTCCATTGAATGCCTACTGTAGTTTGTTCCGCTAATGAACTAAATGATACTACATGGAGTCTGTTTTAATTCTGAACATCAGTGTGGGTTTAACTGTTTTTTCAAAACCTAGAGGCGGAGCTTCTGAAGTGATCTGAAAAGCTCATCTTGCTTCTTTGTACAGACATGCTTTTGGCAGACTCCTGTTGGAAATAGCTCCTTAGTGGAAAGCTACATAGAGGAGACACCCAAACAGTACTGGAGTTATACAGTGATTCTTGGAGCTCATTTGAAATGTGACTGGAGCTGCAGTTATGAAAAATAAATAAATAAATAATAAAAAAGAGAATGGAGCAAGACCAAGAAGAGTATCTGTACCAAAAAGCCATTTTGTAATGCACTCACTACTGCTTTGTTCCTTTGAGTCCTGACACCTACTCTGGCATGGAATCACTAATCCTACTGTTTTCTGCAGATTGCCCAGATTGATTTGCTGAAGGCTGCAGGTCTGCAACCTGATGGGATTTTGGGCCACTCAGTGGGAGAACTAGCTTGTGGCTATGCAGATAACTGCTTAAGTCAGGAAGAAGCCATTCTTGCGGCTTATTGGCGGGGACGATGTGTTAAAGAGGCCAAATTGCCCCCAGGAGCAATGGCTGCTGTTGGTAGGTATACCCTTACCGAAAGTGTGATACAGAAAAGTACTTGTGGTCTCTGTTCAAGTTGTTCTTCCTGTGACTTGTATCAATGTACTACAGGACCCAGATGCTGCACATCTGGTTGTGCTAGTTTAAGCCACTAGATTTATCAGTTTCTATGGATATTTTGTGTCTCTGTTTCTGTGAGTCAAATTTGCATATTCTCTCTCCTGTTTTAGCTCATATTGCCAAGGGCAAGATAAAAAAAAAAATTCTGTAGCTTCTTCAGAAGTGTGTGGGTTCCCACCCCATCTCTTAATGGGATGGTACAGATACAGTCCTCTGTTCTTGTGCTCAGTATTACAGTGATAAAATTAAAGCGAAGTCCATCTTAAGAATCCTTCCCAGTTTTGCAAAATGCTGAGTTAAGTGCAGTGATTGTGCAGTTAAGATTACCTCCCCGTGTGAGGCTCACTGCTAGAAGCACTTATGTTGTCCTGAGGTCTTCCTTCTGCAGGTCTGACATGGGAGGAATGTAAGCAATGCTGTCCTCCAAATGTGGTACCAGCCTGTCACAACTCAGAAGATACTGTTACTGTTTCTGGGCCTCTGGTGAGCAAGGAGCTGCTATGGTGCACGCTGGAGTTCTGGTTGGCACTTGTAAAGTTCTGGTTTGAAGGAAGATTGAAGCTGAGTTAAAGCTCAGCTCCTTACAAAGGGGAGCTGGATTAACCACAATGGGAGGGGACATGGTGCTTTGTATAAACTTAAACATGCAAATCTTCTGTGAGAAGAAGTAATGATAGTACCTCAGTAAGCTAGTAATAGAAGATCTCTTTACACTGAATAGTCTTATAGCCATGGGCATGATGACATTATTGTAAGACTGAAAAGGGCAATAATCTCATATCAGATAAGGCTCCCCTTAAGTGGCAAGTGATGAAGGCCATGAGGGGAGTACAGTGGCTCATACAGAGCTCAAATACATTGTGAGCTTTTATTTTACTTCACTTATATTCTTCTTCTTAGGAGTCTGTGAATGAGTTTGTAGCTAAACTGAAAAAGAAGGGTGTGTTTGCAAAGGAGGTGCGCAGTGCTGGAGTCGCGTATCATTCCTATTACATGGCATCTATTGCACCAGTGCTGCTCAATGCCCTGAAAAAGGTAATGTTGCCAAACTATGGCTCGCGCTCGTGCATTTGGATTTGGGTATACGTGATGCTGAGCTTAAGGGGCTCCTTTCTTTAGGAGAGCAAAATCTCTCAAGAAACTTGTAGACCTCAGCGAGACCTGAGGTTTGAAGTCCTGTGGCCTCAAGCAGAAGGATTTACTGAGCAATCAAGCTGAGGAAAAATGGCCTGCAAAAAGGAGGGGCTGCTTGATTTCTGCCTTATTGTTATCTATGACATGTAAGTGTTCTTCCTGTCCCCGTTCCTTGTCTTTCTGTAGGTCATTCCAGACCCTAAACCTCGTTCAGCACGATGGATCAGTACGTCTATTCCAGAATGTCAGTGGCAAAGTGATCTGGCTAGGAGTTGCTCTGCAGAGTATCATGTGAACAACCTGGTGAATCCAGTGCTGTTCCACGATGGTCTGAAACATATTCCAGAGAATGCTGTTGTAGTAGAGATTGCTCCACATGCTCTTTTACAGGTATTGTATTTGATTGTGTTGGCATGATGTTATGTTGATATGCTGTTGCAGGAAGGAGATTGAGAGTCTGAGGACTAGGGAATAAAGCTGCTTCTCCTCTTCCTTCCCCCGTCCCCAGTTCTGGGAACACTTTTCCATCTATTTTTGAGTGTCTCCCAGTTCTAACCTTTTCTTGGTAAGGGTATGGGGGTGGGACAGTGCTTTATGTTACTACTAATAAAAAAAAAGTTGTTGCTTTATTCATTGCCGTGCATTTCAGGTAGTTGATAGTCAGCTCTCTGAAATGTGCAGTGAGTAAGAAAAGCACCTCCGTGTTTAGATCTAATGGAGAATGTGTGCAAAAATTGGGGTAGGGGAGAGATTAAAGACTTAACAGGCCACCTCTGTGCAACATTTATAATCACCAACTGTACGCTGAATTGGTTTGAGATTCTTGTTTTAGGAGTTGGTGGCTGGGAGTGGTGTTTTCTCCTGTTCTCCTGACCGAGTAGCCTGAGATTACAGGAGCTTTCTTTCTTTTTAAACTCCTTTCCCCTAATGATTAGATCATTATTCCTTTCTCTTCACACTGTAGGAGCTGATTTTTGCGGAATTAGCTTTGTAGTAAAGGACGCAGAACACGAGGTGTGTTAGAATGCACTTGCTCTACAACATCAGTGCTGTGATCCTGTGCCTATCACTTAAGACTTCTGTCTTTTTTTATTTGGCATGTTGCATGCAAGAGGACAAAAGTCTTAAGTAGAATCATAGTTAATTGTGAATCAAGTTTAATAGTTATACAGTGCTTCTGAGTTCCAGTCAGGTATATTTGTTATGTCATGTTAGTCTTATTTATGCTTTGAAAGTGACTTGAACAGAGAATCAGAGCAGAGCTTTCAAATTGATTTTTTTTCTCGATAAAAAGGTTATACACTTCATGTTAAAATCATTATACAGTCTGGACTCTAATGGAAGTGACTATAAAGACTACATCAGCTGGGTTTGAGTGTTCTGGTTTTCTCTACCTTCCTTTCCTTCTCTCATTTAAAGACCATGCTATCAAATTGAAGAGAAGTTGCACGTTGAGTCAGATGTTCAAGGCTGTGTTTTTTTTATTTTAATAGCTGTCACTTAGGCAATGCACTAGAATGCCCTAGACTGCAAGAGGCTCCTGGGCTTAAAGGCTTAAGTTGGAGAGGGGGAAGGGGTGTGAGTGGGAGGCTTGAGGGGATGGTCCTGCAGTTCTCAAAGTGCAGCTTTTGATTCCAGTTGAGAATCTGCTTGGGAAAGGGAGATTTGTGTTTTGAAAGAATTTTACTAATGTTGCGTAGGTTCTACTTTGCCAGATGCGCTTCTTAGGGTGCGGGGGGGCAGTGTTGTGCTGCCTTCCTCTTCCCTATTAAAATGGTGCACATTCCAGCACTTAGAACACAACTCTTGGCACAGAAACAGAAGTGGTTTAAAAATTACAGAGAAAAAATCAGAAACAAAGTAGTAGTGATGCCTTCCACCAGTGATTATGGACTCTGCTTGACCAGGCTATCTTGAGGAGAACTTTGAAACCAACTTGCACCATTCTGCCTTTGATGAAGAAAGAGCACAAAAATAATTTGGAGTTCTTCCTAACACAGACTGGAAAGATTCATTTAACTGGGTAAGGAGACTAAGGGAGGAGGGTGAGAGGGGTATCAGTTAGAGAAGAGACAAATTCTTTCCTAGCATGCATATTTTCACAAAGATGTAAATACTCCTTCCACAAACCTGGAAAATGGAGTTTGCATCTGTGCTTTACATATTTAATGTTCTCGCTTATTAAGTATTTCCTTGGGGTGGAGACTGCTTGGGATGGGATGATGCCTTTTAAAGAGGTATCCCATCTTAGGTGCCTAGGAACCTGAAACTAACTCTTGGAAATAAGCTTGGTATCTTGTAGACTGTCAGACTTACAAATTTGGCTGCAACAAATGTTCATAGTGCTCCTGGTAAAATCTGAGATGTGGAGCCTGAGACCAGTTACTGTCTGACCTCTAAGGTACTACGATCAGTTTCCACACATCCTTGTTCCCCCAGACACATTGTCTTGATCCGTTTTGTCTTCCTAGGATAAAGGTTCTTGGAAATAACTTATTCCCACTCGTGGAATACCCTGTTCCAGTGGGGACACCCCTTATTTCTCCATACATCAAATGGGACCACAGTCAGGACTGGGATGTTCCAAAAGCTGAAGACTTTCCAGCAGGTTCCACAGGCTCTGCATCTGCTTCAGTCTACAGTATTGGTGTGTTTGCCTATCAGTTTTGTTGGTCTGTTTTTCTCTTTCCCGCTTTCCGTCTGCATTTCTTCTGTAAAATTAGGAAAAAGGATACTCAGAGCAGCATTTTTGAAACCATCTTCTTAATATTTTTTTGAATCAAAAAAGACTGGATGTGCTTCTGAAATGGTATGAAAGAATGTGAATAGAGCAGGAAACAGTTATAATTCAGACTCTCAGTAGTTTTAAGAGCTACATGTTGCCAGGCCAGGATAGTTGGGGGAACAATTAGAGCCTGTTACAGACATTGAGAGGAAAATACCTCTTTATTAAGGTACCTTTATTATTTTCATTCTGCTCTATTTTTTGCCAGATGTGAGTCCTGACTCTCCTGACCACTACCTGGTTGGTCACTGCATTGATGGTAGAGTCCTGTACCCAGCAACAGGATACCTAGTACTGGCTTGGAGAACTCTGGCACGATCTGTTGGCATGGCTATGGAGCAAATGGCTGTTATGTTTGAAGAAGTCACAATTCACCAGGCAACTATCCTTCCTAAAAAGGGTGAGTGAGGAGTGCTGGTACAGCTGCCAAACTGTGTAATGAAGGTGATGGCAGGAGGAGGAAAGAAATACAAGGGGAAAGTGAAGAGAAACACAGGAAGAAGACGTAACTAACTGAATGAATTCACTTCTTCGTTCAAGTAGCACATGTTAGTTCATATTTATTACATGTTGTATGCATTGAGTCTGGAAATGGTGAAAAAGAAGGCTCTGCTTGAGGGTGGTAGTAATGAATGATCTCATAATTCTGTCTTTTTTTCCATGTTCCTTGCAGGATCAGTACAGCTGGAAGTGAGACTCATGCCTGCTTCCCACTATTTTGAGGTTTCAGGGAATGAGAATTTGACTGTGAGTGGTAAGTCAAAGACATACAATTGCTCTGTCCTACTAAAATCCATTATGCATGAACATTTAGTGACTCTTACTCTTGCCACTGTACCCATCAGGGAAGATTTTCCTCCTGGAAAACACTGCTCTGAAGAACTTCCATAACCAGCTAGTTGACTTTCAGACTCAGGCAGACATGAGCCCAAAGTCTGATCTCTTGAAAGAAGACATATATCAAGAGCTGCATCTGCGTGGATATAATTATGGACCAACTTTCCAGGGTGTTCTGGAATGCAATAGTGAAGGTGAATTTATTTTCTGTACAGGAATGATGAGCATGATTATAGTAATGAAGAATATTTGATCTTTTAATTCTGTCAGTAGTCCACCTGACTGTGCTTTTTGTGGTAATTACACTTTGTGTGATAATGGAGAATAACCCAAGAGTTCTGGCAGAGCACTGGGAAAGCTGTTATCTCCAATGTACAACTGACTGTTGGAGGTTACAGGAGAAGCTGGGTGCATACTTCAGAATTTGTGTTTGATAAGCAGTGACTTCTGGCATCTGCTGAATGAGAAGGACTTGGGGGTGTTGGTCGATGAGAAAATGAGCATGAGCCGGCAGTGTGTGCTTGCAGCCCAGAAAGCCAACCATATCATGGGCTTCATCAAAAGGAGTGTGACCAGCAGGTCAAGGGAGGTGGTCCTGCCCCTCTACTCTGCTCTCGTGAGACCTCACTTGGAGGATTGTGTGCAGTTGTGGTGTCCTCAGCACAAAAAGGACATGGAACTGTTGGAACAAGTCCAGGGGAGGGCCACAAGGATGATCAGGGAACAGGAGCACCTCCTGTATGAAGATAGGATGGATGAGAGAGTTGGGGCTGTCCAGCCTGGAGAAGAAAAGGCTGTGTGGAGACCTCATAGCAGCCTTCCAATATCTGAAGGGGGGGCCTATAGGGGTGCTGGGGAGGGTCTCTTCATTAGAAGCTGTAGTGTTAGGACGAGGGGTAACGGGTTCAAACTCAAACAGGGGAAGTTTAGATTGGATCTGAGGAAGAAATTCTTTACTGTGCATGTGGTGAGGCACTGAAATGGGTTGCCCAGGGAAGTTGTGAATGCTCCATCGCTGGTGGTGTTCAAGGCTGGGCTGGACATAGCCTTGGGTGGCATGGTTTAGTGGAGGTGTCCCTACCCATGGCAGGGGGGTTGGAACTGGATTATCTTAAGGTCCTTTCCAACCCTAACTATTCTATGATTCTATAAAATTACAGTGATGTTTCCCTTTACTCTTCTTCTGCAGCAAGCACAGGGAAAGTTCTGTGGAATGGTAACTGGGTGACCTTCCTTGACACCCTGCTACACATGATGGTCTTAGCTGAGAGTGGGCGCAGTCTGCGCTTACCCACCAGAATTCGCTCAGTGTGTATTGATCCAGTGCTGCATATAGAGAAGGTGTGCCAATACCAGCACAATGTAGAAGGTAACATTTCTCATGCTCTGGCTATGATAAGTTGGTTTGAGTGCTGTATGGATCACTGTATGACTTCTTAAGAAGCAGGATGTACCTTGGGGGGCACTTCTTGGTTTCCAAACCATTCTGCAGCTTCTGTAAAGTCTGACATAGCACTGTTGAATAAAATGCTTGTAGTATTTGAAAACTTACATTTCTGTGCTGTTTTTCAGCTCTTGATGTTGTTGTGGACCCCTGTCTTGGTAGCCTTAAAGCAGGAGGTGTTCAGATCAATGGTCTACATGCTTCTGTTGCACCACGGCGACAGCAGGAACGGATCCCTCCCACCCTGGAAAAATTCTGCTTTGTGCCCTATACCGAGAGTAACTGTTTGTGTTCCAGCATCCATCTTCATGCCTACCTGGAGCACTGCAAAGGTAGGGTGGGATTGTTTTCTTGTCACACTAGGGGGGATATCCAGCCTGACAGATGTGTGAATAACTTCTCTCAGACTAATTCACAATATCCAAGAAGTGATGTGTTGGTCTCTGAAGACTTCAACAGGAGTCCTATGTCTGTACACTTGCTAGGAGCTAAAAACTACTTCTAGCTAAAGTAGAAGGCAGGGCTTTGAGCCACCTGGTCTCGTGGAAGGTGTCCCTGTCTGTGGCAGGGGATTAGAGCTTAGATGATCTTTAAGGTCTCTTTCAACCCCAACCCAAACCATTCTGTGATCTCCAGAATGTGGGTTAGGAGTAAAACTGTGGGGAGGGGCATCTACCCATCTATAACAACAGTCAGTGTGGTGTCAAATGGCACAACATCCTCTGCAAGTAGAGGCACACAAATCATCTTTCAGGAGGAGCCCAACCTAGTTGCTTTGAACACTGACAAGAGATCCTACTTACTCCTCAAGGCTTTAGCTTGCTTGTTTTATTTTCCCCTGAGACCTGCTGAGATGCATAAGCTTACATGTCTGTTCCCATTTGGCTGTGGGCATAAGAGCATATCCAAGGAAGGATAAAGTGGCTTAGCGAGGCATGCCAAAAAAAAGTTGCGTTTGCTGCAAGAATAGGATGAACTTAGTTTATTGTGAAACTGGTAGATTAGTCCAGTGCTCTTTGATGGGAAGACATCCGCTCAGCTCATCACTTTGACTTTTCATCAAAGGAGGGGAAGGAAGTTACTAATATTTTGGCAGTTTTACTGAATTTTGTTATATCTTGAGAGAGCAGTGTTTGTCATTCTGTATTAGTAAAGTGTCTTCACACTCATCCTTTGATTTGTCAATAAATTCTAAAGATTTCACTTTTTCTTCAGTGCCCAAATACTGCTCCCAAAGTTCTTTATGTATACTGTAATGGAATTTTTATTTTCCATATTGCTGGTTCTGATCTTGGTCAGGATAAGTTCTTTTCCATCTAATTATAAGCAAAAGAAAAAAGTTTTAGTATTTTTGCTTCTGTGGAAACTTAACAATTTCTCTCCACGACTCCTTAAATCAAGATTTTTCTGTTAGTTGCCTTCTTTGAGTCAGAGTCTCGCCGCAGGTAATTTTGGTGGTTTATGCTGTCTTGCCATAAAGCCTTCTGTTTGAGGCTGCAACTATTGCAGGATGCGTAATAATATGAATGTTCTGGATGATGCACTGTCTTTGTGGTTGGCTTAATGATAGAAGATGCTGAGATTTGTGGTGTTGATTAGCTGGTGTAGCAAATGGAGGCAAAGAGGGAAAGAAAAATCTTCAGAAAATCTGATTCTTTGTTTTATTTCCCCTTCTATTCCATAGATCTTATCCAGAATGTACAGGCTAAAGTGGCGGTGCATGGGGTCAAATTAGTCATCCCTGGACTAGGAACTGCAGTATCTGCTGCAGAGTCCTCACCCATACAGAAGGGCCTTCAGCATATCCTTGCTGAAATATGCCATTTGGAACTGAATGGAAATCTCTCTTCTGAGCTGGAACAGATTGTGACTCAAGAGAAAATGCATTTCCGGGATGACCCTCTTCTCAATGGGTTGCTAGATTCTTCAGAATTGAAGACTTGCCTTGGTGTGGCATTGGAGAACATGACCAGTCACAGAATGAAGATAGTGGAGGTTAGCTGGAAGCCTGGAATGGAATCGTAGCTAGTGTTTCCAGGCTGTAACTTCTATCATGATTGTGTACTTCTGTTGGTCCAGTTGTAATTCTGGATATCATTCATGTTTCACCTTGGTTTCTGCTTTTTCTTTCTCATAGGCTCTTGCAGGAAGTGGGCGTCTCTTCTCTCGCATCAAAAGTATTCTGAATGCTCAGCCCCTGTTGCAGGTCGACTACATTGCCACTGACTGCATCCTGGAAACTCTTTCAGATAGTGAAACAGAGCTACAAAATGCTGGAGTTTCTGTTAGGCAGTGGGATCCGTCTTGCCTTCCCTCTGGAGATCTGGCCAATGCTGACCTGGTAGTATACAATTGCTTAACGACTGTTGTAAGGAACACCACTGAAATTCTCTCTAATTTGGCAGCTGCAGTGAAAGAAGGAGGATTTGTTTTGCTGCACACTCTTCTTAAAGGAGAAACTCTTGGAGAAATTGTCAGTTTTCTTACAAGTCCAGATCTACAGCAGAAACACAGCTTCCTGAGTGAGGTAAGCCTCCTGGAAGGACAGATAATTTCTGTGGATAGTCTGGAGTCTTCTGCTTGCAGATGCTTTTGTGATGAATCTTGAGTAGACTACCTACGTGACTTGCCACTGAGGTCCTCTGCAGGAAAATGTAATAAACCCTTCTTCAAAATAGAGTTGTGAATTTTCACAGATTGGGAGAGTAAACTCTGAGTTTAGTCAGGAAAGCTTTTCTTAATGCCTTGAAAATAATTCCTTGTCATTTGTTTATCTGTATAATCTGTATGAAAACACTGGCCAGAACAATTCCTTTATAGCTAAAATACTGCGCTGCGTTTTTGGGTGGGGTACAGCTTTGTCACTGTAGGATCCTAAAATCTTCAGTGTCAGAATACCTCTCTTCATTTTATCTGGTCCCATAATGAGATACAGCAATAAGCCCTTGGAGTGTGGAGGGCAGCTGCGTGTCCACTTTATATCTGTGAACCAGTACATCATGCAGGTGAACTAATGCCAATGCTGGCACAAGAGAGGGAGATTGGATGGCTAGGGTCAGGGTAGGAACTGGGAATCAGCTTCTCTTGGTAGCTGTTAGACTAAGCAGTAATGGGAGGTGATCCCTCTACAGAACTCAAGCATTCTTCCCAGTTTGAAAGGCTGTGGCCTCTCATCTCTTAGAATCATAGAATAGTTGGAGTTGGAAAGGACCTTAAAATCATCCAGTTCCAACCCTCTGCCATAGGCAGAGACACTTCACACTAAACCATGTTACCCAAGACTCTGTCCAACCTGGTCTTGAACACCGCCAGGGATGGAGCATTCACAACTTCCTTGGGCAATCCATTCCAGTGCCTCACCACTCTCACGGTAAAAAGCTTCTTCCTTTTATCTAATCTAAACTTCCCCAGTTTTAGTTTGAGCCCTCATTTTGGAGTAAGAAGAGAGTAGTGCTTCTAATAGTTTTAACTTTTTTTGTCTGTAATTCCGGAGTGTGTTAGTTAGACTTTGATTTTTGCAATGACTTGGATTTCAACTGTTTGCTTTTTACAAAGGTTTTTCAAAGAGACTTGAAAATAAAGGGTAAGTTTCACAGCTTTGTATTTTACCCAGTGAAGGGTAAAAGGATAAAAAGAAAATCCTGAGATGCTACTGAACCTGGTAACTTAAAATCTAGATCTGTCTTGTCACTAGTCTCATATTAGCAAATCCCGTGGATAAGATACATGCAAATCAAATGCACCTTCTCTAAGGAAAATGATGTGGCAAAAGTGAGCAAGACTTAATATAGTTCTTGAAGTTTTCTAGAGAGTGACACTGACCTAGTCCTTGATACAACAGTGCGTGCTGTAAAAACTTGCTGTTTTGTGCCTGGCATATGAAAAGCCAGGGTGTTTTCTAGGAGCCTGCAGTCGTTTGCATTTCATTCAGGCTGTGGAGCTTCAGTATTTCTGCATATGCCATATGTGCATTATAATTGTTCTTCTGAAACGCCATTTCATTTAACTTAAGTGTTTAGATGCTTCATGTTCTGTTAAACTTTAGTTTTTCTGTTGCAGACAAGGCTTATATGACATAAACTGGTAACATCGAAGCTCAGTGTTTCCACTTGTATTATTTTCTATATTGGAATCTGTATATTGTGTTTGACTGTGGAGGTGTGCCTTACTGCTGGAACTAAATTCTAGACATTCAATATCCTATGGGATTTGACAGCATGGTCACTGCTTGGTTTTTTGCACACCTGGTAGTGTGATAAAACTAGTTCCCTAACCAGGGCTTCAAGGTATTTGTACTACTGAGTTCTGAGGATCTTTTAGGGAAGGAGTAGTCCAGACATGAGTAAAATACTGTTGTGTTAATCAAATATATATTTGTGCTGAGACGATACTGAACAGATACCAAGATTTCACACGAAAGCAAGAAAGATGGATGGTGCCTGTTGTTGCTCATGAAGCATCTTTGAGGAGACTCTACATGGAGTATAGATGCAACTTGTATTTTTAGTTGGCTTTCCTGTTAATTGTTGGTTTACCTGATTTGACAGGCACAATGGGAGGGTTTATTCAGCAAAGCCTCGCTGAATCTGGTTGCTATGAAGAAATCGTTCTTTGGCTCAGTTATTTTCCTGTGTCGCCGGCAAGCCCCTGCCAAAACACCCATTTTTCTGCCAATAGATGAGACCCATTTTATGTGGGTTGAATCCTTAAAGGTGAGAGTTTGTGTCTTGGGTATATGAATTTCTAAATCATCTCATTTTCTACATGGATTATTTAGCAATGTTTATGTGTTCAGTTACTTTTCTTAAAATAGAAGTGACTCACCTCTGCCTTAAGATATGAGGGCTGTTTCCTTTCTGTGGTTCCTAGTAAAACAGTTTGGGGCTTCTCCTGTAGGAGGTCTTGGCTGACCCATCAGAGCAGCCTGTGTGGTTGACTGCCACCAGTTGTGGGAACTCTGGAATCTTGGGAATGGTGAACTGTCTCCGCCTCGAAGCAGAAGGCCACAGAATCAGGTCTGTAAGCATGCCTTTCAGTCTTAGAGTTGAGCTACTTTGTGTTAGCTTCTCTTTAGGCTATAGCAAAACAAATAAAATGGCAACTCTTGGCTTCTAGATGTGTATTTGTTTCCAACTTGAACCCTTCATCAGCTGTCCCACCCACAAGTCTCTCTTCCCTGGAGATGCAGCAGATTGTTCAAAGGGACCTTGTGATGAATGTGTACCGTGATGGAAAGTGGGGCTCCTTCCGGCATCTCCCATTGCAGCAAGGTAATGCCTTTGAGGTCTGAGGATAACTTGCAGGGCTTTGAGTCTGAATGAACTTAAAATTGAAAATTAGTAGCTACTGTTGCTACAACTATTTTTATTATTATTTTTTTAAATGGATAATTTGGAATTATTCTGCTCCATCTCAGAGTGAACAGTAGCATATTCTGATGCCAGAAAGAGGGATGAGCCCTTTAGAGTATGGGTAGTATTGCAGGCTAAGAAGGGGCTTTCTGGCGAGCAAATGAAAGAGGAGGTAGCAATTACGCAAAGAATTTATTCATTCTGGAAAGTGTGTTCCTGTATGAACGTGGGTAAAGTTCTCATTGTAGAATCACAGAATCAACCAGGTTGGAAAAGACCTTAAAGATCAAGTCCAGCCATTACCCCAGGGCTGCCAAGGCCACCACTAAACCATATTTCTCAGGATCTCATCTACCTGGTTTGTGAACACTTCCAGGGACAGTGACTCCAGCACTGCCCTGAGCAGCCTGTTCCAGTGCCTGAACACCTTCTCCGGGAAGAAATTTTTTGTAATCTCCATCTAAACCTCCCCTGGCACAGCTTGAGACCATTTCCTCTTGTCCTGTCACTTGTCACTTGGGAGCAGAGACTGACTCCACCTCACTACAACCTCCTTTAAGGTAGTTGTAGAGAATAATAAGGTCCCCTCAAGCCTTCTCTTCTCTAGACTAAACATTCCTCTGCCATTCCTCATAAGAATAAGACTTATTCTCCAGACCCATCACCAGCTTTGTTGCCCTTTTCTGGACCTGAAATTGTTCCTTCTTCTGCAGCACAGCCTCAGGAGTTGACAGAATATGCCTATGTAAATGTATTGACTCGTGGAGACCTCTCATCTCTTCATTGGATTGTCTCCCCACTTCGACACTTCAGCACAACGAATCCTGATGTTCAACTCTGCAAAGTCTATTATGCATCTCTCAACTTCCGGGACATTATGCTGGCCACGGGAAAGCTTTCTCCAGATGCTATTCCTGGTGAGTTAAAAATACACTAGAAGAAAATATGGTTTTCTATTGCTCTTCTGAAATTTATTCACATAATCTCCTGAATGTTAGTTATGCAATGTGTAAAGTGTACATCAGGTTTTCTTTAGCAGGAAGGCATACTTTTGAAAAGGAAGTATAACCCTGCTGCAGTACATCTGAAAACTCGTCTAAGTTCTACTTCCAGTTGCAGTCCCATTTTTTCATGTAGCAATACTAATAAACCTTACTGTGAGGAAACACTAATGGCCTCATTGCAGAGATACCAAGTGTGGTGTGAAAATACTTGGTGGAGATTCCAGAGAAGGACAAGGTACATACCACTGAAAATGTTGAAGTTTTGTGCTGCCATGCTACTGGACATGGCTTTAGGTTTAGGGGAGAAAAAATGCAAAATGAAAAAATCTCCAGACTACAAAATGAAGGTGATAATATCTTGCCTCACTACGAGTTAAGAATTAATGCAATGTCTATTAAATGGTTTTAAAGCTCTGTTTAAAGGAGAAGGGGTTAAATGTGTAGAAGGTGCATTTGGAGATTCTTATGGGTGTCGTGGTTTAAGGCCCTCACACAGTTCTGCTCACTCACTCCCCCCTCTTTCTTCCCCAGTCCCGGGGTGGTGGGGAGAATCGAAAGAATGCAACTCCCACAGGTTGAGATAAGAACAGTTTAGTAACTAAGGTGTAACATAAATCACTACTGCTACCACCAGTAATAATAATGACAAGGTAAATAGAAGGAAAGAATACAAAAGCTCACCAACTAATTTCCACCCAGCCCAACCAAGCAGTGTACCCCCATCACCCTTCCTGGTCTCTCTGCCCTCTATTTTACATCCTGGGCATGATGTGCTGTGGTATGGAATACCTCTTTGGTCAGGTTGGGTCAGGTGCCCTGTTTCTGCTTCCTGCTGGCCTCCTCCTGTCTTCCCCTCCTCCCTGGCAGAGCATGAGGCTCAGAAAGTCCTCTGGCAGCCTAAACATTCTAAGCCATAACTATAAACACTGGTGTTATCAGCGCTGTTCTCAAGCCAAAAATCAAAACCACAGTGCCATACCAGCTACTACGAAGAAGAAAAAGATGACTGCTGCTGCTGCTGAACCCATGACAATGGGTGACTATTAGGGCCTGAAATCTTTTCATGACTTGAGATTACTCTCTGCCTAAAAAGTTAGTGTTTGCAAAAGAATAAGATATTGCAATGTATTTTTGCTGTGATCATCCTGTCTAGTTTATGTATCATTCTTACTTGGAGGAACAAAATTGCCTCTGAAACCAGAAGTTTCCATGACTTTTCTCAGATGAAAACTGGAAACTCAGTCAGTATCATCAAGGATAAAGAGTAAGATTTAATGAAACCACATCCTTTTCTGCTACTTTTGTAGCAAGAAATTAACTATGATGGTTTAGAAACTGTGTGCATATGTCGTGGTTTGAGGCCCCCCTCAAACAGTTCTGCACCCC
>JASSUY010038984.1:0-22601 GCA_032466535.1 Forpus xanthops
CTCCTTCCCATTTCCCCGGGACTGGGGAAGAAAGAGGGGGAAGTGTGCAGAACTGTTTGAGGGGGGCCTCAAACCACAACACTGTCATTTTTTGCAGGCTTTTAAACATTCTTTTCAGGAGTACATGGACTTCCAGTATTTCTCTTAAAGCCTCAGCTCCAGGGAGCAAGCAAATGTATGAGAAGTTGAGTCTTCATTTGAAATGAAAGTTTCTAGTCTCATAGCTCTGCAGAGGAAAATATGGAGCAGAAAAAAATCGCAAAAGAATCCTTAAGGTTCAAAACCAGTAGGGCAAAAAGGTCCTATCCCTGATGACATGAAATGATAGTAATGCCAGCTACAATCAAGAACTGTGCAATACTTTTGTCAATACAAAGGTATTAACGCAGCTGCCCTGGCACATTTTCCAGCTTTCATCCTCCCAGTTCTCAGCATTTAAATGCTTTTCATTAGCAACAGGCTTCGTCTTCCTTCTGTCAACAGAGACTGGAAGCTGACTTGACAGAGCACAGCATCCACCACACTTTTTCTTTTGGTTATAGGTGAAGAGACCTCTATGCACAGAGCCAGATTCTACATTCACTTGATTGTCACCACATTTAAGTCACCCTGTATGCTCCCCTGGTGAAAGAGCAAGTATTGGCATGGGGCTGTGAAATACTCTGCAACTCTTCAACATGAAAGATAATGTTAAAGAGGAGGGGTAATTATTAACCTGTGAGCTAGAGAAGACTGTCTAAGAACTTGGAAGCAAACCTAAAACTTGTGAGCAAGATCAAACTAGTCACCTGATGCAGGGTGGAGGGGGACAATAAAAACGTATTTCACAGGGCAGGAAGGCAACAGCAGTCTTGTTAGTGCATGCTAGTGAACGTACCCATTTCTCTCATTTTCCATCTGAAAATTAAGGTTATTATAAGGCATATACTTCCTTTGTCTTACTTCAAGACAACATCTGGAGCCAGGCTCTACTAAATGATACTTAGCATCTCAGCTTGTGCCTCTAGGTATCCTATTAAAACTGGTCCCACGTTCATTGGTTTACGCTCACTGCGGTGTGGATGGCATGTTCACACATATCTGACTAACAACTGATAAACAATGTGAACAGAGCGAGCCTTTGTGGATGAAGATGATTTGCTATTTATCAGGTACATTTATCTCCTGTGTTTGCTAGAGCTCAGCCGTTCACCCCTAGGGCTCAGAAACAGTGTTTGGGTGCCCTGAGGCTGGACTCATCCTTCTCCAAAGCCTCTCTCTTGCACTCTGTCTGCTTCTCACATTTCAGCAACACCTCAAAGTCCCAAACAGGACCATAGTATCACAGAATGATTTGAGCTGGACAGGACCTTAAAGATCATCTAATTTCAACCCCCCTGCCAACATCAGCTTGCACCATACACAAATTAAAAGGCATTCTATGGCTTGAATAACCAAGAAGCAAGCGAGCACCCTTCTCTTCCTCCGCCATCATTTAGCTGCCTTCCAGCCCTCTGCCCTCCCTCAAGCTCTGGGCAGCAGAGTGGTGGCCTTTCCTGTGTCTACCCATCCTGGCTGCATTTGTACATCTCCTTCCTCATGTTTCTGTTCCTCTACTGCACAAACCCCTGCTGCTTCTCTGTTGGGCCACACTGCTAGAAAACCACAGGCTCTATGTGACTGACAATGGGTCCAGCCTCCTTGCTAACACCCATGGGGCAGGAGGCACGATCCCAGCAGGGCTATGTGTAACAATGAATCAGGGACTCATAAACAACACTTCTCTCTCTCCCCCCCACCCCCCTTTAATCTCTAGCATCCAAAAGGAGTACTCAATTTCCCATCAGACCCATGCTCGCTTGTGCTGGTCATGGTGCCCCACAGGACCTGCAGCAGGAATGCCACATCCCCTGATGCACAATAACGATTATCAGGACTTTAGCACCTAGGAAAGACCACGGCCATCCAGGTAAATAGATGTGAACTTTGAGTTAAAGCATTTCAAAAACCAAATGAAAGGAGCGTGTACTTTGAAACAGAATCTAAATAAACGTTGGAACAAGAAAATTTCCTGTTATTTAACCTGCTACAGTACCGTGTCAGCCTGCCGGCACCTTCTGAAGTAGCTGCATGGCTGAGTCAGAAGGGGGAAGGAAAAAAATGGAAAAGTAAAATACAAATCACATTGTTCAAACTTTACCTTTATTTTTCTCATAAAGTTATGGGAACCTGACCTGTTTCATTCCCTAGTGTTTATCCCATGCTTCCTCAGAAATGGAAACCAGATCTACTTCTTTTGCAACAGGGCTCTGATCTAGGATGAATTATGCTTTCAGCTCTGTCACCGGCCTCATCTACTATGCTGGGTGGCAAATTATTCAAACCATTCTGCTTCAGTTTCATGGTGTGCCCAGCAATGACAGCTTTGCCAACCTCCTTTGAAGCAGCTCCCCACGATACCTTTATGAGAAGGCTCATTTCAACATGAAGCAGAGCCTTCTCTCCTGATCACAAGTGGCACACTGGGGGTTCCACACGCCAGTTGGGTGGCATCGATACAAAAGACACTGCAGTTAACCTGGTTTAGACTGGCTGCTATAGGGAAAACAAGCAGTTAAGTACAAGGAGTGTATGTGAAACAAGAACAGGATCTCCCATTCCAACAGCAGAGATCTGCCCTTTCTTCTGCACCCAGGAGCAGGAATGTCTCTACAGCCACACTGACACAGATCAAATTAAATAGTAGCCCTCACTGTTCTCCATAATTAATATTCTTTCCTCACACTGCCTCTGCCTCCTTTGATGACTTAAACACCAGCTGTAATGAGCTTAATGTCCTCTAAGCTGAAGTTTCTTTCTCAGCCATAGCTTCAAAAAACTGCAATCCCTTTAGTTTGTTCCATGACTTTCAACCATGTCCTCCCCCTTCCACAAAGTACAAACAAATAAGTTGTCAAACATGACCAGCTCCCTTTTGGGCAGAAATCCTGCATCTTGACACAGTTACAACGCACTTGAATGGCTCTTTTTTACTCACTCACTGGGTTCTAGTAACATTTAAACATGTCACGTAGGGGAGCAGATCACCAAAGGTGATTCTTTAGTAGTGTTCTCAATTACCGTCCACCATAACGAAAGGATAGTCAACAGTGTGCTGAAAAGGGGTGGTGGGGGGAGAGGTTAAACTTTTATCCCCAGCAGAAACGCTTCCTCCAGCAGGATGTTCTGGAATGAAGCCACTGTTGTGTCCCTATCACCAATGCAGCGTTATTAAAAACAAATAAAGTACAAATCCCACCCACTGGATGAACTCCCTTAACGGGAACCTCTGTCCATCTGGACAGAGCTGCCTCCCAGCACAAGTGGCTTTTGTTTCATGGAGGCTGCCACGTATTGTAAAGCTGAAATTCCTGTTTGGACTTACTTAGAGGACAAATCCCAGGACAGCAGAGCAAAGGAAAATGTAGCAGCAAAAATAAATACTCCTAGGGGAAAGCATCAGCTGCCTCATCATTACAACATAACCATGCACTTATTTTATTGCTGTTTATTAATAAATGAACAAATCAAAATGAAGAATTTACTCCTTCAGTTGTTCTTCAGATAAAAAAAGGAAAAGCAATCCCATTGCTCAAGACAAAATACTATTGTTACCTCTTTTTCCATTTTAAGACACTGTTCGTATAACTCTTACTTGTTCCTGTACCTTCTGAAAGTTGTTTCATAATATTGTTTCAGCCAGCATTCAGAATATGTATTAAGTGAAAGCAGAAACCAAGCAGGAAACCTGTGCATGAAACAGTGTTTTGATAAATAGAAGTGATTTACCAAAGAGTAAATAAGGGTGAGGAACAGCAATGTGCTGCTCTGAGGCTTAGTCAAAAAGGGTGCAAACATTTGGCACAGGGAAAGGTTCACTTCCTAGGAGACGTACAGGAAAGGGGGAAAGAATATAAAGAAATTTCAGGCCAAGCAGAAAACAATCTCACTTGCAGGGCTGCTTCCTGCCTCACCAGAAGCCTTCTGCTTGTTTGTCCCTGTTCTCATTAATTTTATCTGGTTTCTTACTGTCCAGCATCTATGCTGCCCTTCACACTTCCATGCCTGATGACTCTCCCTGCAAAGGTGTGGATTAACAACAGTAGCACCCTGCCAGGTGTCCCAGAACCAAGAAAAACATCACTAACCACCGGTGCACCCAGATATGAAAAAAGGATGCGCTAGCACACTGCACAGGTTTGCAGGGGCAAGAAAGCTGTTCTGTTTCTACGGACAGCTCACCTGGCTTTCCTGGGCAAAGAGCTTTCCCTCATTCACAACCGAAATATTTCTCTCCCTGCTGCTGTAAACCGGGTAGATCCAATACACACAGCTGTCATGAAAAGATGGGTTTCCTCCTGCCTCTCCTAAAACTAGGCATTTTCAGGTGCATTGCATCCACTAGCACCTAATTAAGCAGTGGCACCTCTTTTCTGTGGATTGCTGGTAAAAGCTACATCTGTATGTTCTAGAAAACATTCCAAGGAAGTCAAGTGTGCATTTCATTAACAAACTGATAGAAAAGAAATTGGAATTGGACTTTTTCTACTTAAAACATGCAAATCCTCTCAGAATTGCATCTTTCATTTAGCAACTACAGGGATCCATATACGCACTTACACTGTGGCAGGCACTGTCACATAAATCCTGACAAAGCTGCATGTAATATTCCAAATGTCAAGGCTGCTGTTAAAAATTAACAGCCTTGGAAACCATACTCAGAACTACATGTGCAACTCAAGGGGTGAGATGGCTTTCAAATGCCTACAAAGCCAGGCTTTCCCCAAAGCCAGGCTCTTCCCAAAGCCAGGCTCTTCCCAAACACTGCTTTGGAATGTCTTTGCAATGATATTTGTTTTACAAAAGATGCATTTCTCATATCAAAAGGGCTCTCTGGAAGAGTTTAAAGGAGACAAACCACAGTCTATTTCTACTTCAAGGAAGGTAGACTGCTAGCTGTACGTCTTCAACTGAGGAGATCTCCAAAGCTGCACTAGAGCAAAAATAGGCCAGGATTTGTCTCCGCTGAGACAGTGTGTGGAGGTGGCCATCTTCAGCTTGTTATATTGATATCAGAGTGGTCTCATAGCACATACATGGCTGAGAAAGCCACGCCAGATCCTGCTAACATGGTGGTACTCAAGAAATTCAGTGTTGTGGGATAATGAAAATGAAGCTTGTGCTGTGCCCGCATCCTTCACGGTGATGATAAAATGATGTGCTGCTGACCATATGACTGCTGCCCTGCCAGAAAAATTCACACACTATGAAGAGCTGGACTTGAGGAAACTGTGCATCTAAATGGACACAAAAATGTGGAAACGGTGGAGAAAGAAGAAGAGATGTTACCTGGAAATTTAATGTCATTAGAGGGTCAGGACACAATACATGCCAGCTGCCTGGGTAGGATCCAGCCATCAGGTATTTAAAATCACTGTTGGGTACATAAGAAAAGAGTTACCCCTGGGATTGTGAAGACCTTTGAGTGTACATTGCTGCTCACTTGTTCTTCCTTCAGGGTTCAGGTAATAGTCTCATCCTGGCAGCTCTCTACAGTTTAACAAGACTAACTGTATTTTTATTTGCTTGGAAAATGACCCTTAATAAAAGGTCTATAAGCAAGATGAATCAGTATGGCTGAGAAAACTGCAAATCACATACAATACACTGTCAAACAAATGCACTCTAACAGACTTCTCAAAGCAAAGCAAGCCTAGAACAATCTGTATGTTTTGTGCAGGACCCATAGCATGGGGTGCCTTGTACTGCACTAAAGAAGTGTGCTAAAGTAGCTTAATTTGTGAACTGCCCACTTGCCCAACATGAGCACAATAAAGAGCCATGGTTAGCAAAGAGGAGGAGGCAAAGACACAGAGGCTGGGTTTTATTAGTATTTCAAAAAGAAATGAAAGTGTGCAGCCTTTAGACACTTACTGTCCTGCAGGCTGACATCAGATCTGTAGTCACATCTCATAGAAATCACTACAGGACTTGTCTGCCATCATCTCCAGAGACAGATCCTCTCCCAGCATTACCCGGAAAGATGCAGACATGATACTGAACTCACAGAGAGTTCCTTATCTAGTGTCATGAGTAGTGCTCAAATTAATCCTTTTCATCTGGTCATCAGCAGAGGTTACACACTCAATGGGGGCAAGAATCAAAGCAAACATCCACAGTATAATAGTAAAACAGAGCTAGAAATCCTTTCCAGCCTCTAGGCAGAGTGAGGATTTGTTTTCATAACACCGTCCACAGGCAGCTAACACGGAGCCGAGATCTGTTAGCGGTGGCTGGGTTTGACTCTGCTCACAGGCTTTCATTCAAGCTGGTATTTTGAATACCACACTTTTCCTTAACCCCCCCCCCCATGACTTTTGGGATATGCTGTGTTCTGCTGCTGGGGTAATTACAGGCACTGTGAGAAGGGCAGCTACCCTCAGAAGCAAGCAGGTGAGCACTTAAGACTGCCTGAAGATCACTGCTTTGAGGTATAAACAGAGGGTGACTGCTGAATCACTTCAAATCATACTGCCCTGCAGGTGGAGGTGACTGTGACCACCTTTTCCTTGGCACTTGTGACCCAGCACATGGGAGAAGCAACAGTCAGATCTGTCCCAGTAGCAAAGAAAGTGAGGATTTGGTGTGCCAACAAGATGGATCTCACAACCTGATGAAGAAAGTCACATTATGATTTACATTATCTGCTCAGGCAGAAGGGTATTTGTTGTAGTAATCAGGGATTCCTGCATGGTTTTTTTCCACTTTGTCAGTAAGTATCAATTAAGCTTCCTTACCAGAACACAGTTTCTTGATGTTTTATGTTGAGAATTAGTATCTAACTGTCTTGATACAGAGATGAGAAGACAGAAACCTAGTTTGACTAAAGGCTTGACCTCTAACACTGTCATAACTGTATCCAGCAGCACGAATCAGCGCTGCTCAGTCACCCTCTGAAGTGAAGGAATTAAAAAACTCAACACACACTCACACTCCTCCCATTTCCCTCCACTCCCCAACACATTAACCTTTGATAGACCCTCAATCAAAGCATGAAAACAGCTCTTGGTTGCGGATGCATTAGCACTGCTATTCTATTTTTAGAAAATACCTAATAGGTAAATATTAACATATGAATAATTCATCAAAACTATGAATATATTAATAGAATATATTAAATTATATTAAAGAATTAAATGTATATATAGCATTAGCAATGCAGTACCTTAAGGCCATGTGCCATGTATATAAAACAGAAATCATGTCTATGTATGTATATAAGAAAATACACAACTTTGCCTGGGATATTTCTCAACTTGCAAATTAGATCTGTAGGTCTTACACTGAAAAAAACTTTTCTGAATGCCTGAGGCTATGCAGGGAGCCTGTGGTCATGTGTACAGCCTGAGGATCCACTCCAGTAACACCTAAAGGCAAATGGCTATGTCACCAGGAGCTGATGGATGTAGCCAGTGCCTGCTTTGCCTAAAGTTTGAGAGTGGATGCTGGAAAAGACAACATTCATAGAATGGTTTGGGTGGAAGGGACCTTAAAGACCACCTAGTTCCACCCTCTGCCATGGCCAGGGACACCTTCCCCTAGACCAGGTTGCTCCAAGCCCCATTCAACTTGGACCATTCAAAACTATGTGAAAGCAGCAGTCCACATTTCCCAGGTTTGGATAGCACTTCTGGAAGAACCCTTAGTTTTGTTAAACTGGTGATCTCAGGGTCCATTTCTTATTTCAGCTTGTATTCTGTTGTAGCATTTCCAGAAAGTTAGGGTATTTCTTACTGAGAGCTGGCTGATAGCAAACTACAATAGGGAAAAAGATAAAAAATCATTAGGGAAACGTAACATAAAATCATAACATAGAATTTCAAACTCTGTCAAATGCTTAAAGGAAAATTAAACCTCCTGAACATTGGTTATTCCATTAATTATATACAGCTTCCCATCTGCAGGCTCTATTTTCATAATCTTCACAAGGTCAATGGAAGGGGAAGGAGTTATGTAGAACCCCCAACTCTTTTGTAGCCATCCTGGGGGTATGACATTTTTATCTGTAAGGATCGGGAGGAAATGGTTGTGTCCTCATGCTAAAGAGGCTAATGAGGCCCATGGGAACACAGCTCTGCTGACTTCCAGTGCTATTTACATTGGAGTCACTCTTAATTTCCTGGTCTTAGCAAGGTTTCAAAAGAAAAACATTGCTGATCAACAAAATATTATCTGCACTCAGAGATAATACACGCGTTAGTACGCATTAGAATGTGACATAGGACATAGCAAAACCACACGCATTCATCTCTCTATATAAAGATACTTTCTTATGGTGTCTGATAAATAACTTGCTTTAGAAAATGCCAAAGAGCTCCAGGAAACACAGGCTCTTGCTAAATGTCTGTAAATACCCTTAGATATTTTTTGCCATTAACAATGAGATAAAACCGAGTTTAAAGACAGAAGTAGTTTGCTGAGGGTTTGATTTTTTTTCCCCCTTTTTAGAAGGCAACTGAGCAAGACTTTTGTCTTTGAAGCACTAGCAGTAGGCTAGGCATGGATAAACTTTCCACTGAGATAAGAAGAGCCTGAAGTCCAATCTCATCAGGGAAGTGAAAGCAACCAGCAAAAACTATGAAACTCAGTAACTAATGATTGATGAGAATAATCCTGTTTGGGCAGAAGCAGTCAAGGAGGGAGATGGTAGTGGTGGACCCAAAAAGTGACCAAAAGTAAGATGTAACAGGTTTGAAAGGAATCAAAAGTAAGATATAACAGGTTTGAAGGGAAGCTGGTTTAGAAGCTTTTGTAAGAGCACTTCTAGGGACGCACAGTACAGCAATGAAACATTCACTATAGCCAAGGACAGCTTTGTATCATACATGCACTTCAAAACAGACCCATAATCTCTGAACCTGCTCTACCTGATTCTTTATGACTCTGAAGAGCCACCTGTGTTATCATAGCTTTTACTGTACCAGACACATATCTTCATTCCACCTTTTAGGGGCAATTCATGCTAAGGTTAAGTACTGCAAACATAAGATTTCATCGTTTGGTGTAAAGATCTGCTTGTCTCATCCCGTCACCTGAAGGAAGATATGGAGCAGGTAGGTGTGGAAGAGCAGCAGCCTGAACAAAAAGGTTGAGTAGCTTTGGGTTTAGGTGGAAAACAGGACCAAAAATAGAGCCAAAATACACATCCTAAAAGTATGAGTGGGCATATTGTGGCCTTGAAACCCAAAGACAGACCCACATATCCGAATCTAGGTATGCACTGAGTTTGCAGAGCTTTAGAGTAACATGAGACATTGCTCAAATAGCTTAAAGAGCTCTGCAGTGCATCACACAGCTGTGACCACAGGGACTTGTCTGGGTGCTAATATGACATTCATATGTTCTCATTACAAGATGATAAGTAGTACTTATCATCTGCACAGACATTAGAAAGCAGTAAAAATTAAACTGAAATACATGTTTGCCATTTACAAAACGGTCTATTTAGATACTAGCATGAAAAAACTATATATGCTATGAATTCATTACTGTGAGCATACAGTTTGGACTTCAATATAACATCACATCATTATTTACACTAGGAGACAAACAGCCAGGGAAATGGTTAAGCAAAACAGACCAATGCCTTTTATGAGGCCTGGGAATTTAATAAGCCACAGGATAAATATTGACAAGCTGCAGACAGGTGGAACAGGTTTGTAAAAAGACATAAAATGACTGTTCTAAGGTTCAAGAAACCTTGAAGCTTACTCGTACAAGATAAGCTCTTGGCATGTTCTCCTTTCTCTAAGGTCAACCAAGCTCAGCCCGTGCATAACTGTGCTTTTAATGTTCTTCTGAAGTAATGCTGCCATCTAGATGTAACCTCCTTACCCATGCCCGCTGCTCACTTAAGAGATGCTGCCAGCCCAGCTAGATCATAGTAAAACCAAAGCATGCTGAGTGCATGAAATAGACGTGCAACTGAAGGTCTGAGCCCACCCTCGGGCAGGTGATACTTCAGAGGGAAACCAGATTGACTCAAATTCCTAAGCCCGGGGGGGTGTGGGGTGGGTAAGGGAAGGATGGGGTCCCAAACTGCAGTGGCAAACAGAAGGAAGCTTCACAGCAATTAACATCAGTGGTCTGAATCTTGTCTCATCCCAACTATGCACAAGGAAAAATTAGATACTACTTTAAGGCCACCATTAGTGGCTGCAGACTCCCTTCCTTGGCATATATGCAGAGGGACTGTGAGGTGCTTTGAGCATCTGTACTGGCAACCATTTTTGTGCAGGAGGGAAGTACTTCCAGCCCTGCAGTCTAGCTAGGGAACTGAGGACTAGGTGGTTATGGCTCAGCTCAGACAAGAAGCTGAGCCATAAACCACCAGCATATACAACCTCATGAGAGTTAGACACCAACACAGTTCTAAAGATTTGGGGCCTGCTTTACTCACAGGTTTTATACAAGAACGGAGGTTATATATATAACACATATCCATTTGTGAGCTGAAGCACCTGCCAATGGGACACTCATGTTGATGTAAGCTGCTATGTTTTACTGGTGAGCTGCAAGTTTGGTGGATCCTGAGAAACTGCAGATTCAATCCAAGCCCAAGTCCTTAAGATTTCTTAGAGCCTCTCTAACACCACAGTTTTAACAACATGCTCTTCCAGAAGTAAACTGTTTTCATTCCAGGCACATGCATGATCCCTAAATAGGCACAGATCTAGATGGGAGGAGGAAAAGGTTATGTTGATTTTTATAGCCCTTACCCTTTATCTAAAGGGCATATGAGATGACTTCTATTATGAAGCTCTGACACTAAGCCTCTTCATGCATGTTTGCATTTCCTCACTTATAATATGGAAATAGCATTTAATCTTCTAATGCTTACAGAAGCAGCTCTGATTTGCATTGCTGAGCAGAGGGAATAGGGCGCTGGCCCATCCACAGAGCCCCATGCTGCCTGTGTGCATTAGATGGACTGGAAATGTGGCACCCTCTCCATATAACACTTCTGATTCATGTACATAAGTAAGTAATGTAACTGGCTATTCTGTTTATTCACTGTAGCTCATAAAAGCAGGGTTGATCCAATACAACTCTAAAATAGTCCTCTAGACTTAAGAAAACTAGCTGTTAAATCTCCAAATGTATGATTTTCGCTGCCATAAGCCAGAACCAAAGTGATCAGCAAGTCCCAGGCTTAGCTTGGGTGGGTAACAGTTGAGGAAACCATCCTGGTACAAGTTTGATGCAGAAATCAATTCAAAACCATAACCAGGTAGGCAGACTCCCCACGGAAAGCATGATCTTCCTTACAATCTATTTAAAGGCACATCCCTTCTGATACACAGCAGTTTCAAGGAAAAAGGAAAAACCCCACCAAAACTGGGATGATGGCCTCTTTGCAGAGTCAGGATCTTCTTCACAGCACTTGGAAAAGCGAATGCAAAAACGTAATAGGCTCCATGAGTGAATTGTTCAGGATTAGTAGCACCCTACAGAACCTGCAAATCACATTGGAGCTGCTGCACGAGGCGGAACAAACACACACGACACCAGGAAATCAAAGAAATTGCTGAGCCTATTTTTCAGTGCCTGCAGCACTGTGCAGTTCCATAAATACAGGATTCCCCCGTGCGCCCCCTCCAAAGGCCAGCTCCTACGATTTCTTTTGGCATTCAGCCGAAAGAGCCCAGAGAAGGGCACGATCCCTTCAGAAAGTCAAGGTGTGCTGTTTGCCCCCTCTGCTGCAAACAGGGCCCTGCCTCCCTCCTTGTCCAGGCGCTGGGTTTACTTCTCAGCTGCGGCAGGAGCAGCCTCACAGGCAGAGTTCTTGCCAGTGTGGTCACACTCGGTGTGGGAATGCTGGACGCAGACAATGAGTGTTGAATAAAAGCTTACAAGGTCAGGCTCCTTTTGTTTGGGTTTGGTGGGGTTTTTTCTCTCATTTTTTTTTTGAACTGGGGCTTGTTTCATTGCTAACGCAATAACTGATTGCGGTTGAAGTCAAATGTGGTCAGAATTCAAATAAACCTACAAAAGTCCTTTCTGGGAAGTTACGAGGCATCAGAGCAGCCAAAAATTTAAATACATAATCCCCATGTTTCTGGAGACAAACGGTCAGCCCAAGGGTTGCTAAAGAACTCAGGGCAAGGCAGAGCAGAGGCGGCTCAGAGCTGTTGTCTACTCCCAAAGAATGCTCAACTCATTGCCCTTATCTCCCATCTCCTGTGACTACCTCTTGGCAGTCACCATCTAAAGGACAGTCTTCCTGTAAGCTGCCCATTTTCCAGAGACAGAAAATGTGTGCCTTCAGTATTTCAGAATAAAGAGGTTAGAATGTGAATCGATGGCAGCTCCAGAATAGCATCCATTATCTCTCAGCATTCACCAAAGCCACACAGAACATCCCAAGCATTGCACTGAAGCAAGTGTTATGAACCTAGCATCACTGGGAGCTACAGGGACAACAGCAGATTTCATGGTTTATGGGGACTTTTTTCTCCAACTCTCTGTATGGCTTCAGTGGATTAAAGGTTCTTCTCTTTAAGTTCGTGATAGTTTCTCTGGTCTGCTTCAAGCGCCTCCAGCAAAGCTACTTAATCCTCTAGATTCCTTCCTGCACGTAGAAATATGAAGTTATGCTGAACACAGCAAATATGCATCTTTTCACAGGTTTTAAAATGAACCAGTTTCCCATAAAGGGCAAGAAAGCATCTGCAGAAATCTCACAACGCTTTTTCTTGTGGTTATTTGAATGTGTTCAGATATTTTAAGAATGTGCCTTCACAGAGAGCTCGTCCCTCAGGTTTTCCTGTCACCACCTCTTGCTTTGGCAGTTTCTATTTTTCAAGCAGGCAAATTGAGCGATCACTGTTACTGTTAAGTGAACTAAGGACTGCAATTCCCTGTGGGCAAACATCCACATCATTAATGCCACCATTCTGACCAGTACCAACCCATCAGCTGGAAACTCTGCAATACAACAGAGTAATGCATTACAGAAATAAAAAAATGGTCTCTTCAGAAAATAGTTAAAAACCCCAAACAGTGTTAGGGCAGTGGAGAGAAGTCTGTATTTTTATTGTCAAGATGCATCTCTTCGTTGGATAAATAGAAAGATAAAACCTCTAAGCCCAGCAGTCCCTAGAAAAAACTACTTCAATGGACAAAAATCATAGAATCATAGAATAGTTAGGGCTGGAAAGGACCTTAAGATCAACCAACCCCGTGCCATGGGCAGGGATACCAAAAATATGAGTGCGGAAAAGCACTGTATGAAAGGGTATGTCTGCAGCAGGAAGATATTTGTCTCCATCAGATGATTTGCTAGATACGTTCTTCACCTTTACACTGAGGTAACTCTGCTCAGGCTGGCAAGTTCTTACTAGTGCCTGATACAAACCACCCAAGCCCTAGCAAAGACATGCTTCCGTTGATGGCAAGGGGGTTATTTTCTCAACTGCCGATCTGCAGGATGAGAGGTTTTCTTAATTTCCACCTCCCTTTTGTTTCCTGCCAGTTCCTGTGGTGGTTAAAACCCTGTGACTTGTGAGTGGTTCCCCGGGGGCTGGATTTGCAGACAGCGGTCCCACCAAACCTAACCTGGTGCTGAAGCCAGGGGTTCACATGTTTAATTCATATCCTCTTCCCAAAGATTCAAATATTAGGTACAGGTGAGCCAGAGAAGAACAAACACCCAAACCTGAAAATTTCTTTGTGCAGAACCAGAACTGAAGCCACTCATTTTACGCTCCTTTGATCATTTTCTCTTTTCAAAGACCATGTAGAAATAGTTTGCTGGAATTCAACTACACATTCTACACCACTGAAACTCCCTACTGCTACCTCTCCTCAAGCAGGATTATCTCATCTTCCATCCTTCTGGATGTTCCTCTGCACCGTGACATGAGGCTCATCCACCACAGGATTTTGTCATGGATGTGTGCATTTCCAGCAAAATCATATTCAGGGTAGAAAGCTTTGTAAATACCCAGGATCCACCTTAACATTCATTAATCGCCAACTAAAAGACTGCCTCAAGTGCTGCTGTGGTACAACCAGCATTCGCTTTAAGGGGTTTGCAAGGTCATTGCTGGTTTCCTCAGCAGGCACTGGTGCCTCAACAGCCTTCCCATATCACTATCTGGTCACACTGGCACAGGGGGTTTCTGCATCCCCAGCCATCAGAAAGGCACCAGTGTAACTACACAGCCTCTTTTCCCCAGGAGCAGGGCAGGATTCCTGGGGAACCCCTGCCATTTCTCTGTGGACCACCCTCCCGGGTGATCCTTCCCTTTAGCTCACCAAGGGATGCTGCATGCCAGAGCAACCTGTATCCCCCCCTGAGGGTTGTAAAGATTTGCTGCCGCAAGGACCACGCAAGACAAAGCACACACATTTTATACAACAGATTGTCCTTGCCCATGACATTTCTGTTATACCCAAACCACCAAATAACAGATGGTAATGACAAAACCTTGTGCAGAATGAAGAAATCAGCTGATGTGGTAAAAGCACTGGTCCATAACAGGACCCTGGATAACGAGACCATGAAGAGAGTGCGCTTAGGTCACCCCATCAGATTATATCATACTCAGTGCATCATTACACCTGACATTTCATCTAACCTGCTTAATACATCTACTGACAGTATGTTGGCTACACTGCTCAGGATCAATTTCCCTTGTTATTAGGCATTTTTTCCCCTTATTGTTTAATCCAAAGTATATCTCACTGTGGTCACCCAATGATTAAAAACTCCATCTCTGTTGTAGCAGGTACACCAATTCCTTTGTCCTACTGCAGTTTTACCCTCGAGACTATCATGTCCTACCTACCTGACATCCCTTCTCTCAAGGGAATACAGTGGTTTGGTCCTAGATTGTGACAGAGTTGTATTGCATTGCTTGATACAGAGATACTGCCTTCTAAAGCTAAAGAGGGCTATGTAAATACTTTATCATGAAGAGAAATCTATCATACATGACAGTTATTGCTGCCTGGGAAATAACTAACCAAATAAAATGTGAAGAACATCAGTTTGGTAGCTGGAAAATACATGCCATGATCTGCTTACCTTAACACAGAAAATGCTAAAGAATAACGTGGTCTGAATTAAAAAGATTAATTTTTCTTAGCATAAAAATGCTTTATGTTTAGCTACACTTTCCTTTTTTATTGTCTAGGGGAATCCACAAGTTAGACAAGGCATCTACTCAATTCTCCTTTAATGTGGCACTATGGTCCTTCATCCTCCCAGGTAGAAATGGATGGGGGGGATGCTGAAAGCCCAGGAAATAAGGGAAAACAAGCTTTCCCATGAGGTGGAACCAAAGTGCTCTCCAAGGATCCCATAAAAGAGCATGAAAGACCTCTCCTTCTACTCAGTCTTTCGTAGATTCCCCACTTGGAACAATTTTCTTACTTAAGGCACGTGGAAGAGGGAAGGACAAGCATTTGGCAGGCAGAATTTGTGAGTAAAATCTGACACCCCATGGGATAAAAGCCTGGTGTGTTCTCACTCCCAGCCTCTCACCCTCATGTAAGTAAATTGCATATCTGTGTCTGGACAGACTGTCTCAATACCTAATTCTTACTCAAGTCAATAAGGCAGAAGTACTCAAGATTTGTTCTAAGATGAGTAAAATTAAAAATTACTATCATTTCTATTTTAATCTACCCAAGTTTTTATGGTCTTGGTACAGAAATGAGACGAAGACATCACATCACACAGGTAAGGAAATCAGAAGAAACAATACTACAGAATCCAAAACCTATTTCTTTTGTAGTAAGGAAAGATTATTTACATTCAGCATTTCAATCGCTGAGGGTGTTGAGAGAGGGATTCAATAATTCAAATCTACTTCAACAGTGTAAAAAAGTCTTAATGGTGATGTCCTCCTTCTTACATTAACAGTACTAGTTTATATTTTCCAGTGGTCAGTTAATGTTGGTTTCTGATGCAACTTTCTCGCTCATGATACAAGCTATTATCCAGCAAGGCAGCCAAAACTGAATTGTTTCCATGATAAATCCCGCCCACATCTGAGGTTACACATCGCAGCTGGTACTGTGATTTTACAACTACTAAACAGCAGAGTCAGCCAGAACGGTTACAAGTTCAGCAGTGTGGTCCCTGTTCTCACAGCAGTATCAGCACCGAGCCCCAGGCTCTGTAGTACCACAGCGGAGATGCTGGCCAGGCATCCTGCAGACCCCCTGGAGAAGCTGGCCCTGCCAAGGCACACAGCTGGTTTAAGGGAGCCCCTCCACCACCTTAGCAGGATTAGGGGATAATCCTTTTCCTCAGGATTCACATCATTTTTCCATCACAGACTCATTACTGTCAAAGATGCTGGATTACTGACTGCCTGCATCATACAGAGTAGGAGAGTGGACAAAGCATGGACCAGAAGTGATAACAACTCCCTAAACAAAGCCATAACCAACCTAGGTGTTATATCCAGACAGATCACCTTCCTGGCAGTTCAATTTAACAGTCCCCAAGCTTGCAAAACCCCTACTCCATAAGCAGGATTGGCTGCAGCTGTTTCAGTTGACCCTGAAAGGCTGAATAAATGAGTCTCTGTTTGCTTCACTGGAAATCCACGTGTATGGAAAGGTGCAGCCCTTATCAGCAAGGGGTCTTCCACAGGATGAGCTGTTCCCAACAGAAGGAGTTAGAGCTCATTGATGGGAGCAGAAAGTAAGAGACTTTCCTAGCAAGCCTCAACGGCAAGCTGTACAAGAGTATGATCAATATTACCAGGTCTATGACAGTAACAGCAGCCTTTACAGTGTGCTCCGGATAACCTGTTCCTCAAATTAATTGCTCTAAGTTACTGTCCTCTGTGCAGCAGCTACTACTGCAGTATCAGTCCTACAGCTGTTTTGCTTTTTCTTTTCTTTCCATACTAAATGTCTTAGTACTGCTCCAGACCTTTTCATTTCCTCTCTTTAGACAGGCATAGTACCAGAACTACCAAAAGCAAAATCAAAAGTGCTATGTTAATTAGGATGATTTGGCAGTGAATATTACACACTCTTCCCTCCCTCTCAGTCAGACCACAAGCCTCATCACAGGAGTCCACATTTTTACCCAACCCCAAAAGGGAACTGTGAGTTTTTCCCCTCTGAGGGTGGGGCTAACCCCATCGGCATGCCCCACACAGCATCCTGACTAACAGCAAGTAACATCAAGGCACTCAACAATGTGTTTGGAACAACTCTATGATATACCTTCTTCAGAGCCATCTCAGGCAAGCACAGCAGCAGCACAGGGCTGTGCTGCAGTGACACCCTGCAGCATTGCTCCAGATGGGTGCAACACATGCCCTGACCTGGCTTCTGCTGCCATTCACAGGCACGTACGTGACCTTGCCCTGGCCACACACAAATCTGCTTCTGCAGTACTCCTTCATCCCACCAAGCAAGCACCTAATGGAAGATAGGATGCAAACCCACACATAGAGAATAAGTGGCGAGGAAGCTACCTCTCCCCCCTGATGCATAAGAGCAAGGAGAATCTGGGCCTAGTATCCATTTCCTCCAGTCCTTTTTAAATTACAAGATAAATGCCAGTCTGCACCAATTACCCAATGCAAGGAAATAAATGGTTTTGCCTTCTAGACTACTTGTAGACCACAGGCTGATAGCAACAGTGATGCATTGCCTTGAAATGATTGTCCGGGAAAGCCAAAATCAGCAGCTACCTCTGACCCTGAGCACCAAACTCATTTGTCTTACTTCCCCCAGGAGTGCCCAGGCCCATCTGAAAACAGGAATTCCTAGGCTCCCCATCAACACCCCCAAAACCAGTATCCTCAGCTAAGAGGCCCTCACAATGTGCTGGCGCATGTAATGAGGAATGCAGAAGGACAGAGCACATCTTGAAAGTGGATATAGCAAAGATATCCTCTTCTGAAAGTAGGTACCAATATTCCTTGCAGTTGTCACCAAAATCAAGCGCTTCCAAAACGTGGTGAAGAATACCTTTTTGTCATCTTATTCAACATAGTATCTAGAGAGCGGTACCCAAGCTTTATAAAATTCATCAGCCCTCTCGATATCTTCTGTCTCCCCATCCCCTTTCTCTCACACATACATGCACAGATGAGTACCTAGCCCCTGTGCCAAGACAAGCCTAACCTCCAAAAACAAAGGGAGAAAACACACCTACATAAATGGCCTGACATTAAGATGCCCCCAGGGGCTCTATGCTATAAATCCATCCCCTGAAGGAATGCAGCTCTTCTCCCAGAATTTCATTCCATGGGCAAACAGTCCAGTCAGTGCCTATCCCAATTGTCACAGGTCTCCTGGGGTGACAGGGGCTCCTGTGGACAGAGTGGGCTCCCTGGCACAGATCCTTCCTCATTCTGAATAGCCCTGAGCTATTCTGTAAAAAGGGATCAACCCCTGTTTGGAAAAGGTGAGACCACAAAGGCAATGGAAGTTATAGCCAAGCCACATTAGAGTTGTTATTGCTTTTAAACCCTAGCATTTCATCTAAATTGGCTTTTGCTTCTGCACAGAAAGTATCAGATCTCCCCAGCTCTGAGCAAGGAGCAGCCCTAACCTCTGCCATTATAACAGGCACACACTGGGCAAGGCAGAGGCAGTACCACAACACTCATTTCCAGACGCTGCTTTCCTCAGTGCTGTTTTTGAAGCAGCACTATAACACTTCACAACTTCCACACTCGAACACAAGAGCAGACCACACTTTGGAATTCACAGGAGCCATTTTTCCGGCACAAGGGTGACACAGAAACCAGCTTGCTTAGCATTACTCTTACACATTGTATGTCTCCATATATTTAGGAAGCCCTCCACCCCTTTCTTACCAAAGCACAAAAAGATAGGAGTAACTTTCTGCGCAAACCCAAGAACCACACCAAGTAATCTGCTTACTGCCCATAAATACAGAACAAAACAACACAGATAATCTTCCCCCCAACAGCACCCCTGCATAAAACTGACAGTAGAACTTTACCTGATTGTATCAGCAGCTCCCATCCACTCCTTCAACAAAGGCTTCCAGAAACTCCAGTGCACCTTAACAACCTCTCACCCCTCTCTCCACCTGAAAATAGCCTAACAGCCCCTCTCCACTAACAAGCATCACCTGAGCAAGCCTCCTGCCACAAAAGCAGCACCCGCAGCAATTACACCAGGTCTTCTGCTCCCCTGCCTCCATTTGTGGGTCTGAATATTCCCCTGGTTTGGCTTTGGACTGCTGCATATAATGCACCCCCAACTATTTTCATCCAACTTTTACAGTATCTGGATTTATCATACGCCTCAAATCACTCATGAAGAGATTAAAAAATTAACTCTCAAACCAAATTCAGATTCAAATTCAAATTCCCAGCACTCATGTCTGCAAAGTTTGAAAATAAGACCCATTTTGAATAAAAGCTCAGAACTTAAGCAAACGATGACAGCAGAAAAGTTCAGGACACTTTCATTATCTCACAACTATTCCATGCTTTTGCTTTATTTACCCCAAAGGCCTGTTGTTTATTTCTCTAATGTCTGCAGGCCTCAAGGACTGATTACACAAGACGCTTTTGAAGAAGCTAATCTAGAGTTTGAGTGGCAGGCCCCTGACACAGCACATGTACCCCAGGTGGCTGAAAGCCAGCGCTTGTAAGGGACTTGCTGACATCAGGATGTCCCCCCTGCAGAGAGCAGCTTGGACAAGCAGGATTCCTTTCGAGACCTCAAGCAATTCAGATGTGATCCCATCAAGCTACCATATGTCACAAGCAATACACCATTTAATTTTGTCTCCATGCCATGAATTCACTCTGCCGTTTTTAACTCCACTTTAAATGCCCGCTCTTTCCCTTCAGCAAATGATTCCCACCATTTGTTTAACCCCTGAGTCCCTCATTCTCTTGGATAAGGAGCCATTAAGAGTGCCAAATGCACACAAAGATAGAAAGAAATCAAACCTTAACAACTGGGATGCTTTTGAAGGTCATAGAATCATAGAATTGAATCACAGAAGAGGTTGGGTTGGAATGGACCTTCAAAGCTCATCCAGTCCAACCTGCCTGCAATGAGCAGGGACATCTTCAACTACGTCAGGTTGCTCAGAATCAAATCTAACCTAGCTTTGAATGTCTCCAAGGGATGGAGCATCAACTACCTCTCTGGGTAACCTGTGCCAGTGTTTTACTACACTAATCATATGGAATTCCTTCCTCACATCCAGCCTGAATCTCCCCGTGGGTCAAACACGGTATGGGAAATGCTTCAAATATTTGCTTTAAAACCTTTAATGTAAAAGCAGTGCCAATTCTTCGGGTCTGCTTCTGAAATGTTACTTTAAAGGAAAGAGCACTTGAGATGACTCCAGACTGAGCTCAGCTTTCCAGCGTGCATTGGTTGCTTGGTTTATCATTGGGTCAGACAACAGATCACACCTCTGAGAACCACTCAGAGTCCCAAATGGGCTTTGTGGGTGGCCTCAGTGAACTTTCTGGTTGGTCTGTACTTCCCGCAGGGCATAGGCCTTCCTCCAGGACAGTTTTCAGACTGACTCTGTCCTTCTGCTTCTTTCTCGCAGCCTCTCCCCCATTGTAAAAAGAGCGCTTGTTCTTTCAGGGCATTCTGTTTCAACTCACTCTGAGTTACTCCCATTTCCCCAGAGGCTATTTTGCAGGCAGGCCCAGTTGCTTCTGTATTCTTCAGGCAGGAATTGCACCTCTTCTTCAGGAGCTTCTTTTTTGGCCCTTTCCCACTGTACAAGGACTTCCTTCTGAAAGTTCCCTTGCTTTCCAACACACAGCTCCTGAGAGCTCTTCAGGGCTTTCTGAGCCCTCTCCTGTCGGATCCAGCTTGACGACACTGCATATCAACTGCTTTCTGATTTTCACCTTTAGGAAATCAAAGGCCTCTCTTGTTTTTTTCAAGACCGCTTCATCACCTCCTCTGACAGCCCTAAATTGTGTCCCTTTTCTCAGCGTTTTCCAAATCATGCTCACCCTCGTCTTCTGGAAACGTTCCTGCTGCTGTACCTAACTCTGCATCTGTTCTGCTGGAAGCAGATGGTAAGTAATTTTGTGTACTATGTAAGCATTTCCAAAGTGATGAACCTCAGAATTTAGAAAAGATGGGTCTGATTTTGTCACTATTGTCCTCAAAGGCATGATGCTCAGACCCCAAAAGGATGAGATTACACAAAATTTGTTGTCACTGAAAGCAGAGGAAGAAAGACAAGATGAAAGCCAGCTTAACTGTGAGCTCTGATTGTTAAGGTAGTGCCAGGTACACATGGCAAGCTTCCCTACTCTTCTTCCTCCTGTTCTCTTGCTGCTTGACTTCATTAAGGGGATAAGGCCAGCTGCAGGGTCCCAGTGACTCCAGAAACTAGAATAGAATTTGTCACTTCATACATTGTCATGTTGGGATCCAGGATGGTTTTTTAAAGTCAGATCACACAGGAAGGTGTCACTGTAATCTTTCCTTTTTGATTTGCTGCACATTTTATGTATCAAAGGTATATGTGTGCGTGTGCCTCTCTGTGTGTGCATGCCTGTCACAAAGAGCAGACGCAGCACTGGAGAGTCTGTTTGTTTTCACATTGAAACAAAAATGCCCTTTATGAGCCTCAACCAACATGAAGGCAATAACAGCTGGAGAAGAATTTTGTGTTTAGACACGCTTTGGTCAAGGATTTTCCCTCACAAATGAAAAACTAAACAGGTTGTCCTGACAATAAGATATGCCTATGGGGAACATGAAGAGCAAAGAAATTGTGCAGCACAGTTGCATGGAGTATCCTATGTTAGGACATTTTCCAACCTTTTGTCAAACTAACAAGTTGTTAGAGGGACAATTTAGCTGCACCCAGAAGAGCCAAGAAATCTTCTTGACATGCAGAAGAATCTCAGGCTTACCAAAAACCTTCTCAAGCTGAGTCCTTGAACATCCTTCCTTAACTACTATACTTGTCTGGGGCTGATGAGTCTTCTTTTCAGCTGGAGTCCCTGGCTGATGTTTGTTCTTAGATCTGATTTGTCTCTAAGGCATCCTACAGGTTCTAACAGGCTGGGCTGGCCCTGTTTGGTGATAAAGGTAGGAAACTGCTCTGCTCTCATATGGGTCACAAAGGCTTTTAATGCTTCTTTACAGATAATAAGTTTGTTCTTTCCCCCCCCTTTTCCTAAACCCCAGCTGTTCACTCCTATCAATTTCTACAGCTTGCTACCTTGTCCATGCTATGAACCCCCAGGCCTCAGTCATCTTTTATTTCCTTTCTCCCCTGTTTCTGATCTTCTTCATGCGCTTCTTGCCTTTTCTAAACACCAAGTTCTGGAATCCTGCTTCTTGACCCCTGTTTTTGTTCACACACCACTGGTTTGCATATGAAGTCCTTATATCTTACAGACTCAAAAACCAAACAAGGATTTGGGGCTATGTTGCTTTTGTTTATTTCAGTCCTTGAAGCATCTTTCTAATTCTGACAAGTGTCATGGGTTTAGCAGTAGCAGTCATTTTTCTCCTTCTTGGTAGCTGGTGCAGTGCTGTGGTTTTGATTTTGGGCCTGGGAACAGCGC